>JASVEL010011358.1:0-124460 GCA_032618575.1 Nicotiana noctiflora | reverse complement strand
CACGAATCGATTGGCTAAGGCATGGACATCTAGGGCAAGTAGTCTCTGACTGACCGGAATATAAGCGAGACTCAATGGTGGCAGACTTTCTACTCAACGCATCGGCCACCACATTGGCCTTACCTGGGTGATATAGGATAGTAACATCATAGTCCTTCAGCAACTCTAACCACCTCTTCTATCGCAAATTCAACTCATTTTGCTTGAATAAATACTGTAGGCTTTTGTGATCCGTGTCCACCTCGCACGCCACACCGTATAGATAATGCCTCCAGATTTTTTTTAAGTAAGGCATGGACCACTGCTGCCAGCTCAAGATCATTAATCGGATAATTCTTCTCATGGATTTTCAACTGTCTCAAAGCATAAGCAATAACTTTTCCGCCTTGCATCAATACCGTTCCAAGTCCAGTACAGGATGCATCACAGTAAACTATGTAAGGCCCTGCACATGTAGGTAATATCAATACTGGTGATGTAGTCAAAGCTGTCTTGAGCTTCTGAAAGCTCGCCTCACACTCATCTGACCACTTGAACTGGCACCCTTCTGGGTCAACCTGGTCATCGGGGCTGCAATAGAAGAGAACCCCTCTATAAATCGCCAATAATACTCCACTAACCCCAAGAAACTCCGGATCTTAGTGGCTAATGTTAGTCTAGTCCAGTCTTTGACTGTCTCCATCTTCCTTGGATCGACATGTATGCCTTCTGCCGTCACAACATGACCTAGTAATGCAACTGTACTTAGACAGAACTCACACTCTTGAGATATCTGCATATAGCTGACTACCTTTCCAGAGTCTAGAGAGCCACTCTGAGATGCTGCGTATGCTCTTCCTAACTGCGGGAGCATATCAATACGTTATCCATGGGTATTATCATGAGCCAGTCTAACTAGGGCATGAACACCACGTACTTATACACATAACCATGACTTTGGCCATAAGAGTCGTCCCTAAATTACAACATTGCCAATTAACTACGTGTTATCAAATACCTTATTCCAAAACTCCCACATTACTCAGAATGAGATATGGAGACCCCGTGATTACTTTTTCGAATTAATGAGTCATATTTATCTGCACCTGGGTGCTCGTCTCAAAGGCTATACTCAACGGTTTCAAAATACAGATGGCTAGATATGAATAGGAACTATACAAAAAAATGGTCAAATAGTCCTAACAAGCATGACTCTCATTTAAAAATGTAATACAAAAATATTAATTTCATAAAAGGAGAATTTGAAACACATAAACTCTTACTACCAGGACCTAGTCCTCATATGATATCCACCGCAGCTTGAAGCTCGGCTTAGAAATATTTCATATTATGCCAAAAATTGGAGGATCTCATCCTCAACTCTGAATCATCGTGCTTGCATATTATATCATCTGAAATTTTTCATTTCCTTTCTTTCTTCCTTTCAATAATTGTCCGTCAGAGACAATCACGACATAAAATGAACCCTCATACTGATAGGGCGCACAATTAACGATTAAAATTAATTATTCCAGGAACTACATCAAAACCCACTGTAGTAAGTGATATAAAGTCACTTTTAGCCTCATAAATATTCTTAGTGACCAACACATAATAATGGGGATAGCTATCTCCGTATAACAGACCAACTGAGTATTCACATAAGTAGATTTGATGCTTACGAAGCTCACTTATGAGTGGGGCATATTAAGAGGACTCGCCTAAAATTTTCAAAAACCAAATCAAATTGAAAAATATCGTTTTTATAACAATTAAAATTGTACATGTGATGACACCATCTGGTGAAGTGACCTCCGTCATACCATAGAAATTACATCAACGGTTAGGTCTCCACCTCTAGGATTCTCACCTCCACCTCTAATATCCTGACCTCTACCTCTGGCTGGTCATGTAGGATAAGCATTGACTAAAATGGAGCACGTAGCCTGAGTGCTTTCCTAAATTACATTTTTGCAAACTACCGCATTCACAACAATTCCTTTGAGGCTCGGCTAACTTATTGCATATGACAACATATTCGGACACTGTCATGGTGACCTGGTACAACCGTTCAGATTGCATATACCACATATTGCAGAGAATCTAGAAGGTAAACTCCTTCAAAACAGTTTCTTAAAATAGAGTTGAGTAGGTAGTGTTGCATTGGCCGGTTTTCCCTCTCTTGCTATGTTGTCTTAACACTGATGAGCTACCTCATTTACTCATATACTCTTTGTTATTCTCTGGGGGCGATTCTTACCCCTGCAAAGAACTAACCTTAAATATGTATAAATTATATAGGGGACCTTTCCATACCATATATAAATACATTCCAAGCCAAACTGAAATAACGCATGGTCATCCGGTCCATTAACTAACAGTGGAATTCCCCTTTTTGGATGTAAGTTAGAGTCATAACATCCAATAATTCACAATATTTGTCCTTCACAACTTAAATAAATCAACCGGACGTCAAGGTCTATTGAAACCTCACATGATTCATTAGGTTATCTCCTGATACATCTGCATCTTCCATTGGATCCACAACTGGTGTGGTAAATATATTATCTTCCCACTACTTCTGTTTGCCATCTGAAACACCGTAAAATCAACCCCCTCACATTCGACTACTCCCACGTTCTGTAATTTCTCACAACAACGGTCAAGCACAATCCTGTCGGTCCTCAAAAGATGCACCGTTGAAGGTGGTAGCGAAGAGTTTGGTGAAACCTATCCGACCTCCACAAAACTTTTGAAGGCGTAGTTGATCTATCACCAGCCTGTGCCATTGTTCGACTGAAGAAGCGGTACGTGACTTTGGAATTCATGGGAAGACAAGAGAAGAAATTCAATTTAACATTTGAGGAAACAAATTGCACGACAAGAAAGAACAAATGAGAGATTTTTCCTAACTCAATAGACCGTGAGGAACAAGTACAGACGTCTCCGTACCTACCCTTCAGACTCTATTAAGTTTGTTCGTGAGTTGTGAGACCTATGTAACCTAGTGCTCTGATACCAACTTGTCACGATCCGGATTTCCCCCCATCATTGGGATCGTGATGGCGCATACTCGTGGTAGCTAGGCAAGCCAATTCATTCAACATTTTCATGCTCATACTATCATTTAAGTTCTCATATTCAATAACAAGAAATAATTACTCTTTGTCAAATGCGGAAGTCTTTTGAAATAGAGATAAATAATGATAATGTAAAACAACTGACAAATTGTCACGACCCGGATTTTCCCCCAACATCGGGATCGTGATGGCGGCCTACTCGTGGTAGCTAGGCAAGCCACTTTATTCACACTATCCTGTCTTTAGCAATATTTCATATTCAATTTAGCAATCAAAATCATAACCTTAATTAAATAAGTGCAGAAGACTTTATAAAAATAGAGATAAGCAGTTTCAAGGTAAAACAATACTGAAATCCTCTACCCAAGACGTGGAGTCACCAACTCACGAACTACTACATGAATACTACACATAAAGGTCTGAAAGAAATATAACATAATCTGTTTGTCTCGGAACAAGGAGACTACAACTAGTAACATAAGTAAAAAGAAGAGACGCCGAGCCTGCGGACGCCTGCAAGCTACCTCGGTCTCAATGTGCTCAACTCCCACGCAAAAGATCTATTGCTGCTGCTCCTGATCGAAACCTAGACCTGTGAAAAAACGCACATAAATGCAATATCATCACAATCCGACCCCATGTGCTGGTAAGTGCCTGGCCTATCCCGGCGAAGTAGTGACAAGCCTAGGACCAGACACCCACATAAACCTTTGCAGTTCTATATATATATGTACACCACAAGATAACGAGAAATAATCAAGTAACAACTCAACAAGGAATATCTCAGAAGAACTCAATAGTTAACAACAGTTATTAAATCAACAAGGAAAACAAAATATAAGGGGAAACAGGTAATATCAAGTCAAGGAATAGCAAATAGTTGCACGGCATCACCCTTCGTGCTTTTACTCTCATCCTCACCAAATAAGCAAATAAAGTGCACGGCATCACCCTTCGTGCTTTTACTCTCATCCTCATATCCATGGTACGGCATGATCCTTCGTACATGGTTCAACAACAAGGCACGGTATGATCCTTCGTGCATAATCAATAACATGGCACGACGTTAACCTTCATGCATAATCAATAACAAGGCACGGCATTAACCTTCATGCATAATCAATAAATCAAAGCACGGCATCACCTTTCCTACATTAACACTCTTCCTCACCCAAATAACAATCACAGTTAAGGGCAGAGAAAGAAAACAATAAATCATGAACCATCCCAGCAAGGGACACAATAATCATCACAACAAAGTCCCGGCAAGGGCAATCAATATCTCACTTCACAACAAGTCCCAGCTAGGGAGAACAACATCAATTCTACAACCCGACAAGGGTTCAACAATTTATCTTTAAATATGTCTCACAACAAGTATTGACAACGACTCACGGTCATGCAAGACGCCAGTGTATAGATGCTCGTCACCACAGCCCATACACCGCACTCGATCACATAGCACGTAGCACATAATCCTATTCCCTCAAGCTAGGATAGAACAAATACTTACCTCTAGCCTTGAAGTCCAAATTACTCTTCAATTATAGCTTTTTCCCCAAATTTCCGTTTTCAACTAGCTCGAATCTAATCACAATTGATTCCATTATATTAATAAATACTAATTAACTTGGTTTGAATGCTTAAAAATGGTTTTCTCAAAGTTTACCCTAAAATTTCCCAAAACGCCCCAGGCCCACGTGGTCGGAACTCGGGGTTCGGACCAAAATCCGGTTTCCCATTCCCCCACGAGTTCAAATATATGATTTGTTTCAAAATCGGACCTCAATTCGAGGTCCAATTGCCCAATTCATGAAAACCCTAGGTTCTACCCAAAAACATGAATTTCTACCATGAAAACCTTTGATTTCTATTGAAAAACATGTTTAATGTTGTTAGGAATTGAAAGAATTATGTAAAAATTGACTTACAATTGCTTTGGAGTGAAATTGCTCTTGAGAGGTCGTGTGTGGTGTGTGGGTTTTTGAAAGAATGAAGTATAAAATTGCACAGCTGCGGATATCCCAAATGCGAACTTTTGTTCGCATTTGCGAACATAGCAGGCTTGGGGACTGTCAGCATCGCATTTACGATATTACGTTCTCATTTGCGAACTAAGCTGAACTGCTGGGGCCTTCGCATTTGCGACATTTTAGTCGCATTTGCGAAGCTGGACCATTTACTGAAGGCCTCGCATTTGCGAGGTATGGTTCGCATTTGCGAACCCCTTCACTCCCCTGCCATCTTCGCATTTGTGAAGATTGGTTCGCATTTGTGAACCAAGGCTAGCCTGGGACTTCTCGCAATTGCAAGAAAATCTACGCATTTGCGAAGCCAACAGCTGGGTGAAAAACTAGCAGTGTAAAAATTCAGAATTTGAACCAACGGCCTACCAAATCTTTACCCGAGCCCCCCGGACTCCCAACCAAACATGTACACAACATCAAAAACACATTACAAACTTGCTCGCGCGATCACATCGCCAATATAACATCGAATTAGTCAAATCAAGCCTCAAGTTCATGATTTTCATACTTTTGATTTTCAAAACTTTCAAACTTGGAACTCAAGGTCCAAAACATATCAAACGACATCCAAATGTCACCAAACTTTGCAGAAAGCACATATATAATATTTAAGACTTGTACCGAGCGTCGGAACCAAAATACGAGCCTGATACCAAGGTCATTTAATTATTTTTCCTTTAATAATTGCAGCAAAAACAATTTCACGGAAAAGTCCATAACTTGGGCTCTAGGCCTTAGAATTCGACTCCGGACACATGTCCAAGTCCCATATTTTCCTACGGACCTACCGGGACCGTCCAATTTTGGGTCCGGGTCCGTTTACCAAACATGTTGACCGAAGTCAACTATATAAATATTAATATCATTTTTCTTTAAATTTCTCATAGAATTCACATTTGCTATCACAAAATCTTTCTGGCTACATGCTCGGATCGTGCACGTAAATCGAGGCATCATAGAATGAGGTTTTCAAGGCCTCGAAAGTGTGGAACAAATGAGGAAAGCAGGTGATGACCCTTTGGGTCGTAACATAGCCTCACTGAGGTTCAGTCATAATAAAGGAAAAATCCAAAATTCCCCCACATATTGAAACTGGGGCATAAGTTATGTTTTATAATTCCGAGAGTTGAAAATATTTTGAATCCTCGTAAATTTTGAGCTTTTATACCCTTCTTTTTGAACCCATCCAAAAGCCACATTACGGTATAAAGAAAGACCTTCTAATCAATTTTAAGAAAATGACAATACAATGAGAATAAAGGAAAACAGGGCATGGACAGTACCGGTGGTTCAGAAAATAAAAAGAACCCAAAGAAAAATGAGAGTCTCATCGGTGAAAACCTTAACCGGCACCGTGAGGCGATTGTGAGACTAAGAGAATAAAAATGAGAGAGTCTTATCAGTGAAAACCTTAATCGGCACTGTAAGGCGACGGTGAGATTGAGAGAAATAAATGAGAGAGTCTTATCGATGAAAACCTTAACCGGCACCGTAAGGCGACTGTGAGGACTATTTTGAGGAAAAAGAAAAACAACAAAAAATAAGATTGGTTTGGGTTGAAGGAAAAGATGGAGTTGAGATAATGACAATTCGATTGGACAGACTGGGTCGAAGTTTAAATACATGGCATGGTCAGAGGAATCAGCCGTCATACCCAGATAAGTTCTGTCACTACTCCAAATTACCCTTACCCATTTTTCGAGATTTATATTTTTCTGCATTTCATTGATTAAAAAACCAATTTTCCCATTGAAGGCTAACTACCAGCTTCTCATGTTAAGAGGTAAAATAACGCTGGGTCAAAAAAAAATGGAAGAGAGAAAAGAGAAAGAGAGAGAAAATAAAGAAGGACGACAATCAAAGCCAAAGAAAATGAAAAAAGAAACAAAAGAAAGACAAATGGAGATTATAGAGAAAATCATGCAAAGGACTGAATAGCAGAATAAATCAAAAAAGAGGAAGGCAATGGAAGCAAAATCAGCAAAATGCCAGTTGCCAGCATTTTATAACTAATAAGATTGTTTTCTGATTTAGACAGGATACAACAAGATTCAAATTTTTCACTAATCACTTTAAAGTGAATGTGACCAATGTGGAAAAGAAAAACACAAAAAAAAAGAGAAGTACAACAATAAAGGGAGGAATCCGTAGAGGAGGACTCACTCAGTCAAGCAAGAAAATTACCTAAAAACAGCAAAAAGGTATCATCATTCCGAAAAAACACATACCCTAGTTATCAAATTGAGGGAATATTTTCTGCATTTCATTTTCATGCATCAGGCGCCCACCTGGATAACAAGGGAATATTTTATGCATTTCATTTTCATGCATCAAGCGCCCACCTGGATAACAAGAGAATATTTTCTGCATTTCATTTTCATGCACCAGGCGCCCACCTGGATAACAAGGGAATATTTTCTGCATTTCATTTTCATGCATCAGGCGCCCACCTGTATAAAAGGGAATATTTTTCTGCATTTCATTTTCATGCATCAGGCGCCCACCTGGATAACAAGGGAATATTTTTCTACAATTTTTAATTTCTGTTCAAGCGCCCACCTGTATAACAAGGGAATACATTTCTGCAATTTTTAATTTCTGTTTAGGCGCCCACCTGTATAACAAGGGAATACATTTCTGCAATTTTTCTGCAACTTTTAATTTGATTTATCTAACATGAGTAACACCGTAACATGAGAAAAGACCACACTGGGGCAGAGGAAAAGTTTTGTTGTTTTGTTTTGTTTTAAACAGGTATCAACTCCGAAAGTAGGGAATACAATTAGAAGCCACGTCGAAAGGAAAGAAGCAATACATCAGAGGCAAGAGAAAGAAAATCAAAAACCAACAAAAAAGAAGAAGGATGGTAGCATGGAAAATAAAGAAAAACAAGGAAGAATAAGAAGATAAGAAGTAGATAGGGATCATTGTAATTCGTAGGATCATAGCTTAGAATTGCTTCTTTATTTTACATTTTATCCCTAGTGTAATAAGGAGTAAGTCAGTGGTCATAGCAATAGCAATGCAGCAGCAAAGTCTTGGTAGTTTCAAACTACCAGACCTTCCCGAACTACACTGACCTAATTCCTGTTTATCCCAGGATATGTAGGTAACCTCTGAGGCATGGTGTCGTCAAAAGGTTTTCAAAATGCTTCTCACGAAATATGCTAATAGGGAAAAATCTCTCATTACTGCTCACTTGTCTTTGCAATGAAACTCTTCGTGTTCCCGAGCAAAGAGGGGCAGCTGTGAGCACGTGATTTTTGTCCTAAGCAATAAAATTCCAAAATTAAAATAAATAATATTTTTGTTCGCAATTATATGTTTTGATTGAAATAAAGTGTATTTGTGTGATTGGACAATTAGAAATGAAAATTAGAAAATTTAAAAAAAAATAGGTTAAGTACAAAATGTCACAAAAAAAAAGGAATTAAAATAAAAATTAGCAAAAATACAAATATATGCCGGAAATTAAAGAAAAATAGCAAGAAATGTCAAAACATATTAGAAAAATTAGAGAAAATAGGAAATTAAAATAAATTAAGTAATTGAAAAAGAATATAAAAAGAGAAAATAAAATACAACAAGAAAATACACAAAAATAATTAAAATACTTGAAAAATACACAAAATACAAAAATGGGCCAAATATCCAAGCCCAATACATATTAGCCCAGAAAGACTTAATAATCCGGCCTAATTTGGATATAATGCTCAATCCTGGCCGTCCATGTACTCAATCTAACGGTTAATTTTGAATCTCTGAATTTAAATAAAATGACGCAGCTTCATCGAGCCAATCTGGGCCGTCCAATTGTCAGGATCCAACGGAGATCAATCCGTCTCCATTTAAAACCGAACGGCTTCGTTTGAGAACATTGGATCCTGGCCGTTGATCAAAGATGATCCAAAGGCCATGATCAATTGAGCAGCTGAGGGTATATAAGGCTGGTCTCTATAGAGACCGGCCATTTCTCTCTTTACAAAACCTTAGCTGCCCTCTATTCATCTCCTTCTCCACCTTTCAGCTCCATCACCGGCCATGGAGACTGGCCGACTTTCATGGCTATCTCCGACCACTTTCAACATCCAAACCCTTCTCTTCTTCCTTCTTTACTCGAAACCACCTTGAAACATCAAAGAAACCCCAAAAGTCCACTGTTCTTGAAACTCTGGTCACCGGATTTTTCTCCGGTGACCACCAAACTAAGAAACAGCCATCCAAACTTACACCAATGGACCACCTTGCATATATCTTTACCCCCACATACTTGCTTTCCCTCGAATCTCACTGTAACTTCTCGAATCTTCGAGATTAGATCGCCAAAACCCTAATTCCAGCAAACCTGACAACACACACCCCAAAAACACATCCTCATGTCTTTAACACCCATCTTTACATCAATACCCAAGAAAACAAGTCTCTGAAGTCTGGAAAGGAAAAAGAAAAAAAAAAGAAAAGAAACTGGAAAAAGAAGAAAGGAAAAGAAAAAGAACAAGAAAAGAAAAGAAAATGGGGAAGCTTAGGAGACATATCCTGTGAGCTAAGTCCATGTTCCTCTCTATGTTTCTATTTTTGATTGTTAAGCATGCTTTCTCTAATTAATTATGTTTCTTTGATTAAGTAGAAATTAGTTTGGATGATTGGTTCATCTTCTTTCTTCTGATATGTTATAACTTGTTTCTATTAGCTTATCTTCTAATATTTTCTAATATTCTTTTTAATAACATGCTTCACAAGTCTATTGTTAATCCTGTTGATCACACTTGACTAGTATACTCGAGCCTTTTTAGGGTTTTTGTGAGTTTAAACATGAATGTATTCTGAATATGTCTCTTTATGTTTAATTTGTTATACTATGCCTGAATCTGAGTTGTGAGTTGTTTAATTGAAATTTAACCATTATCAAACTCTCTGAGTTTTGATTAGATGATAAATGATTTCTGATTGTGGCTATGTGTGCAAATTGATATAAGAAGGCTATATTTGCGATAAATTCATGTTTTAAACTACAATTAGTCTTATTATGCTTTAGAGGTATTGGTTATAGCTGTAATAGATAGTTAATTAGATAATTGGCTAATGTTTAAGTATGTTAATTGGCTGAAATTGAAAATGATCTAAAAAATGGCTACAATTGAAATAGTTCAAGGAGTGGCCAATTCTGAAACTGGCCAACTCTGTAATAATAGGCTTATGTCTAAGTGGCCAATGTTATAATAAGAATGACTAATTTTGCAAAGCCAAGTCCAAATATTGGACTGGCTAATTCTGAAAAAGTTTAGACTTAGGAAATAAGCAGGCTAGTCCTGCAATTCAATTAAAATAGACAATAATAAAGGTTACCTCTTAAAAGAGGTCAAAACTGAAAGAAATTAAAGTTCAAATCTGGCTAAGTCTTAAATGACTTATAAGTACTAGCCAGTAGTTAAATAACATAAAATCTGAATATTTGGACCTTGGATAAGGTCGGGTAAATACTAGGTAATAACAGGGGTATAAAAGGAATGAAAATGGCATAATTGTAGATTTAATAAAGCCTATAGGGACAAATTAGGCATTTAGGCTTAGTATTTCTGCAATAATGCACAAAACAAAGGGTAGAATAGACCCAACAAAAAGGCTTAATGGTTAATAACCTTAGCAAGTGAGGGTACTATAGTAATAGACCCCTAATAGAAGCCAATAGATCCCCCTAGAGCCTTCCAGCAAGGGCTGGAAGGCATTTTTTAATCTGAAAACAAGTACCAAACTATAATAAATAAAAGAATTAAGGGGAGGAAATTGGTAATAAGATTTTCAAATTTCCCCCTCAAAATTTCACCACTCATATCTATAAATAGGCTTTAATTAAGCCTGAATAAGGGCTGGATTTTCAGAATTCAGAGAATACTTCTGAAATTAAGAGTAAAATATCACTTTCTAAGGTTGAATTTCTGGGTATTTGGTCAAGCATTGTTCTGAAAATCAACTAGGAATCCTTTATTCTCTCCTATTTGCTGGGTTTCTACTGGTTTTCTTCAAGTTTGCTATTGGACTGTTTGGTTGCTGAACTTGAAAGCTTGTTCGACTGTGTTGATTCCGCTTGTGATTATTGTGCTTGCTGTGTTGATTCATTTCTGCTGCTCTGCTTTGCTGTTGTGATCAACTGATTATTCTTCTCATTTGCTTCCCTTAGACTCATAGAGTTCTTTTGCTTAATCAGGTACACAGCTGCTACTCAAGCATGTAACTGCAGTCAATTTGAAGAAATGAATGAATTGAATTAATTTTCGAGAATTGCTTCTGTTATTCATTTTCATTTTTAGCATACAAGTAGATGTTATGTAATTTGATAGAAAAATGGTTGTATAAGTAATACATGTGAAGCATGAGCTAATGCTGGAAACGATGTAATAGAATAGAATATAGATTAGAGTAGTAGTAATCGTAATCACTTAGCTGAGTTTAACAGTAGGTTAACTAGTTTAAAACAACTTACATAGTTTTTTAAAAAACTTATTCGTAACATGCATATAACAACAGTGATTAAACTAATTATAATAAGGTCATCAACTTAGCTTTAATCTACCTCTTCACTTCCAGAGTTCAGTAACAGTTGTAGGTTGCCTGATTTAAAAATTAGTAGTTAAGAGTTATAAGATTGATCGACATGATTACACAATCAGCCTACTATTTGAATTATAATTAGCATTTGATGATTATAGTTAGGAAAATATGAGTTATAATTAGTAACATGTTAATAATAATCCTATTTCACATAGCTAAGTAATACTCGATAACCTTTAGTCAACAATTATCCTGTTTCAGTAGTTTAAAAATAGTTGATAAAAATATAAAACAAAGGCAGTCTGTTAATCAAATGTGATAGTGTTAGATAGTTGAGATTTGGAATTGATATTATTAGTTCTGTACTGTTGTTTCATCTTCATAAATAAATATAATTTGAGTTTATTCTCTTTTTTATTTCAAATATGTGTATATAATGAATTTTTGTTTCTGTTTCTCCTTCTCTGTCTCGTTTGGTCTGGGCCTAACGAATAACACAGGCCTGGATTCAATTAGATCAGTAATTGGGCTTCTGATAAATGACTTCAGTACATTCTGGGTTTCTAAAACCCAGATGCATAAATCAGTCTACTAAATGCAAGCCCGAATGTCCAGGCCCAATAATATAAAATGATAAGGCCTGGACATACTTCTGAAATTAAAATGTAATTTAAATGATTAAGGAAAAACCAATGGTAGAAAATATAGTTACTTACTAGGATTGGACTATAAAAATCGAATGCGACGAGCCTCGTATGAAAACGAATAAGCGGGGCCCTCATATAAACAAATAATAATGAGATAGATTCGGGAAGGCCGCTAGAAAATCCCACGGTCTTTCCAAAAGAGTAATAAGCCGTTAGACGATATAGGCGCGATTCTAAAATATACTTTACTAACTCGAGTGCACATCTAATGTGACTCATATCCTAAATCTCGGCAAAGCCAAAACGTGTTAAAGGTCACAGGCGTACTGGTTGCGGTGTGACTCGAGATACGTTTTTGCAACGTCGCAATTCATAAAATATTTAAAGTGAAACACACACTCATCGTTAAAAGCATATAGTGAAATCAATTAAAATCAAGAATGACAGTTGAGCGACCATGTTGAAACCACGGAATCCGGGAGTGCCTAACACCTTCTCCCTGGTTAACAAAATTCCTTATCCAGATTTCTAGTTGCGCGGACTGTTAAATAGAGTCAACTTCCTTGGATTCGGGATTAACCGGTGACTTGGGACACCATTATTTTCCCAAGTGGCGACTCTGAACATTTTAATAAAATCCCGAACCGATTGTCCTTAAATTGGAAAAACTCCTTCCTCGGTGTTATTATATCCCTTTCCGGGGGGTATTTATAATTATTGAGGTATACCTTACTCTCTTATTCGGCGAAACCTAAAAAAAAGGTAGTAAAAAGGGAGGTGTGACAACTGTTGCGGCTTGAAAGCCAATCCATAAATATCATCATTGCGACGTGCAACCCGATCCATATTGTTTATCGTTGTTGCGCCGTGCAACCCGAGTCATATCATTTATCATTGTTGCAGTGTGCAACGCGACCCATATCGTTTATCATTTTTTTATCATTATACCTCACCCAAATAGTAGTCTTAATTAAGGAGCAAGGAAGTAAACAAGTATTGAAGGAAATCCCGGCAAGGGAATACAGTTAAACAATTAAAGCCCGGCAAGGGAACAATATCCATAAATTCAATATCCTGGCAAGGGAGAAAAACCAACAAAATCAATAAAACGCCCCTGCAAGGGAATAACCAATAACTCTTCCTCTTTCTTTCATTTTTTATTTTATAATTCATTTTATTGCTCGAGCCAATGATCCTCGAGATCCAATGATCATACTGTCTTTCACATGCCCTTTACAACATATAGAAATCCTCAAACAAACATGGAAATTACAACCAAGTCAGGATAATCGCATCATAAGGACTCACAGTTATGGTAGACACCAATGTATAGAAACTTATCACCATGCCTATACATCGTATTCGATCAATTAGCAAGTAGCAAACAAGACTCAACTCATATTTCCTTAAGCTAGGGTTAAACCAAACACTTACCTCAACTTCCACGGCCTAATCAATCCTCAACAACCGCTTTCCCTCTCGAATTTGACTCCAACTCAATCAAATCTATACAATAAGGACTTTATAATGTCAATATGTGCTAAGCAAATCAAACCCAATGCCTAATTATAGATTTTCACACTTTCTTCCCAAAAAATTTAATAATTGCCCCCGAGCCCCTTGGTCAAAACACGACGTTCGGAACAAATTCATATCACCCATTCCACCACGAGCCCGAATATATATTTTGTTTTCAAATTCGACCCTAAAACTAGGTCTAAATAAAAAAAATGAAAAGACCTAACTCTACCCAATTCCCCTAATTTCCACCAAAAAATACATGATTTAAGCTTAGGAATTCAATAATTAATGATGGAAAATAAAGAAAATAAGTTTATAATTTACTAACCCAAGTGATCTTGATGAAAGGGAGCTTCAATGGATGCCTAAGGACCTTGGAGAAGATGGAGCTCGAGTGTTTTTGTGAATGGTCCGCGACTACACTATTTTGGGAATTAAATATAACTGGGTGAAATTTGCCCTTCACGTTTGCGAGAAGAGGACCGCATTCGTGAAGGGTAACTGGGCAGGGCACCGCATTTGTGATTGGGAGGATGTGAACGTGAAGGAGAAAAGTTGGGGGGGGGGGGGTCCAAGGATTTGTTCTATGCAAACGCGTGAATGCCAACGTGAACGCGATGAAGAAAGCTGGAAGGCTACGCATTCGCGGATCGTTGAATGCGAACGTGAAGAGGAAAAAACTGGAGTCCTAAATTTGGCTTACGAGAATGCGAGATACTGCATGCGAATGCGATGAAGGAAATTCTGATGCTTCACAAACGTGGGAGAGAGAGTGCGATCGTGAAGAAAGAAATGACTGGGAACCTGTTGCAAACTTTTCTACAACTTTTCTAAGTTCTAAAACCTCCCGGAACACCTTCGAAATACTCCCGAGCCCTCGGGGCTCCTAACCAATCACATACCCTAACTCAACAACATCCTACGAACTTAATTGTGCGACCAAATCGCTAAAATAACATCAAAATCAATGAATCAAACCTCAAAATCACTAGTTTTTCATCAAACTTCATAAACTTTTGAATTTAGAGATTTAAGCCTGAAACACGTAAGACGACGTCCGATTTCAACCAAATTTCACATAAATATCTTAAAACACATATAAGACATTTACCGGGTACTAGAATAATAATATAGGCCCAATACCAACACGTTCTAATAAATTTTCATTACCATTTTCCTAAATAATTTTAGAAAAACAATTTTTCTTTAAATTTATTTCTTGTGCTCGGGACCTCGGATTTTGATTCTGGGCATATGCCCGAGTCCCATATTTTTCCATGAATCCTTTGAGACCGTTAAATCACGAGTCTGGCTCTATTTACCCAAAGAGTTGACTAAACTCAAATTTATGCATTTTAATACCAAATTTTATCATTTTTCACAAAATTTCACATTTAAGCTTTTCAGCTAAGCGCCAGACTGTGCACCAAAATTGAGGCAACTAAAAGTGAGATTTTCAAGTCCTCAAAAGTACAAAATGAGAAAGAAAATAGGTGATGACCCTTTGGATCGTCACACTATATCATCAAGAAATTTTTACATTTCTATGCCACATAGGAAACCTTATTACCTTCAATGTTTAAGGTTTGACTTAATTACACTTAGTACACTAAATTACTAATTCTATACCATAGTGTGTTTTAAGGGTATTCAACCCCTAATTTAAAATTCAGCTATCCTAGTCAGCAGCCACATCATGGATCCTCATGGAACTGGAAACGTGAGGCACAACACGAGAATTTGCAAAATACTAAAAGCTCTATTTTATTTGGAGCATTAATTATACCCTTAAAACACACTATGGTATAGAATATAAGTGAATATTAGGAGAATATAAGTATTCAACCCCTAATTTAAAATTCAGATTCGCCCAAAAAAATCACACATATTTAATAAAATCTTCAATCCTATAAGTTCAGACGATTTCATGGCAATAACACCATGTATATCAAAGTATATCACTAATTAATCTAACATGCTAGTGTGTGGGGTTGAGGTTCGATTGTACCTTGTAGCTTAATTTGTATTTTTAACATTGGTACAATTTCTCATTCAATTGTACCTTAATTGGTATTTTCAACATAATTACGTCTTTTGCAGAAGATTTGTAGAGGTTTTAGTCATTTTTTATTTGTGAAAATAGAGAATCAACATCTACAATCAGAAAATAAATAATCTACAATTTATCTACAAAATATCTACAAACTGGGTACATTAAATTTTAATATCCCAATTCCCATTCAATTGTAGCTTAATTGGTATTTTCGATATAATTGTGTTTTTTGCATAAGATTTTGTAGAAGTTTTAGTCGTTTTGGATTTGGAAAAATAGAAAACAATGCATCTACAATCAGAATACAATATTCTACAATTCATCCACAAAATATCTACAAACTACGTATATTAAATTTTAATATCTCAATTCCCATTCGATTGTAGTTTAATTGGGACTTTTGACATAATTGCATTTTTTGCAGAAGATTTGTAGAAGTTTTAGTCGTTTTAGATTTGTGAAAACAGAAAATAAAGCATCTACTATTAGAATACAAATAATCTATAATTTATCTACAAAATATCTACAAACTGGTACATTGAATTTTGATCATGCCCAACTATGCCTTATAAAAAGGACTAAGCGATCGCTCCAAATATAATTCGATTTACAAGTTCGGAGTCGAATCTCACAGAGAACTAAGGTTTAGCTACAACTGTTCACTATCACCAAGAAGAAAAGCTTGAACAATTCCTAACTTATAGATATTAAAATTCTTGTTTTTAACTAATTAACTAACAAATTCAAATAGTAAATTAACAACTAACTATACTGAGGGTTAGAGAAAAGATTAAGGAGGTCTAGATTTATGATTTTCCCAATTGTCGGAATCCTTCCCGCTATGTCTTCTATAATTTCGCCTAAGTATTCCTTACCGATCATGAGCACTCTTATTACCATAAATCTCTCCCGAGTAATTACGATAATTTACTAGGCGCACTCTCCCGAGCTACGCTAGCTGGCTTTTAATACAGCTCACTTCATATCACACACAAGGCTTCGTTATCCTTAATCCCACCTTTAAACCCTCGGTTATTGATCCCTTATATACTCTGAGAGTGGTGTTGTTCAACAATTACCTAAATATGCACTCTCTCCCGAGTTATGCATTCTAAATAGGCACAACTAACTGATAGCTCTTCAATCAACCAGAATATAGACGTAGTTGAACAAATAGAGAAAAGCTATGACTCAATTATATAAAAACATAACAAGAATTTATACTACAAAAGGTTCTATCAAAACTCTAGATAACAATTAGCTATTCATAATAGTATGTAAAACTACAATACTAAAAGTCATAACTAACAATGAAAAATAGGAAGAGGAAGGAAACACTCACAGAAGAATTCTCTGCCTTGCTCCCAATGTTTTCTTGTCTCCTTAGGTCGAATCTATGTCTTAAATCTATCCTCTCCTCCATCGTTTAATATAGGGTTTAGGGCTTAAAATACTGTATTTTGTACTTTGGTCCCTGAAATTTACGCATCCCGCCGCGGACCTACCTCAGTTACGCCAGGACCGCAGCCAGAGTGGCATTCAGAATCTGTAGCAGTGTTCTGCCGTAGTCCTACTGTAACCTTGGCTTTTCACCCTGTTCCATTTGGAATTTAGAAAATTGTAAAACATAAAAGTTATATTGCTTTTAGTTAACTTTCCAACCATATAATGTAGAGCCCAATTGGTGTTCTAAGCAAAACGTTGTGTGTATTTTACTAGACATTACACAATATGACTCCTCGAGTCTTCGTTCGTACTTAATTATCAAATTTGACCCTCGAATACGATCTCAGATTATTTCCTAGTACTTTTACTCATACTTCCAAGATCCTAATCACTTGAATTCATTTCATAACATCTATATAGCTCGGGATCACTCCTATAAGGAATAAAATACACTGTTAGTGCAAAACACTAGCGATTAAAACACAAACTCAACTAAAGTGTAGTAAATTATAGTGTAATAATCGACTAAAATACGTAATTATAGCCTATAATCAACACCCCACACTTAAACCATTTCTCTTCCTCGAGCAATCAAACTACAATTTTTTTATAGACACGACTTTTTTAAATAATTATCCTAACACAGCACACCAAGAGTATTTTGAATTGACTAAGCACAAAAGCGTAACATCTTCACTTCAAGATTTGACTCACAAGTACCAGGTATTATTCACAACTCACCTACTTACTCTAACATAGAGGTCACTGATATTACCTTTCCTTCATGAATCAAGTTCCCTCACATAACAAAGAGAGTAGTTCCACACAATAAAATTAAAGAACACTTAGGAACTCAAGATAGAATGAATTCACTCACACGCAGAAATAACATTCATATGCCACAAAAGATGCACCATAAGCTTGCCCATACTGTACTACTCCACTAATCGAGCTCATTCAATCTTGGATCAGTTAGGACTTTATTTGGTTTTAATGTAGGCTATGGGACGACTAGGATATATTTAGATATAAGAGTGACTGCACCTCCCTAAGCACTTTAATACATACATTTTAACATTTAAATCCGATACTTATGTCAAACCAAAAATCCACCTTCCAATCAATGTAAATTACCCCATTCTTCTTTATGCCCACTTATGTCAAGAACCACCACTTATCAAGAATTGTTTTTCCATAACAACCCAACTATTTGTTTTAAAATAGTGCACCTTTCTCCTTATTCAATTAGTTCCATTCAAAAGCGAAACCAACCACCCCACGCTTTAACTTTTACAATGTTCATAAACATTCAAGTGCTCATGAGAGGTTACAATAGTTCAAATAGATGGTTAATTCCAAAACATAGGTAAGGCTTATAATGTGATTGCTAAGAAAACATGATTATAGGCACAAAGGGGTTTACTACGATACATAACAATTAGGTGGGTAAAATATGTATAATGGCTCAACAAGAAATACCTATATCACTTTCAAGACTGAACAAAATACTATTTCGCTTTGCAGACACACGGGGTAAGTTTTAGGCATCAAATATAATGCACAGAATAATAATAAAACCTTACACACACATGACCCATAACTCACTCAGGATTGGATTCATCAAGACACTCTAGTCAAAGCAGTTAAGCAAAGTTAAGATAACACAACTTAAGGTACTTCTACAAGAGTCAAAAACTGAGCCTAAGCATCACAACCAAAGTACTCACTATTCTGAAGGCATAACAAAGTCAAGAGATATTGCTTCAGTTCAAAATACAACATAATGCTCCTATTCCTAAAAAGAATTAACTACACCCGGTTCAAATAAAACCCTTGAAAAAGAACTGCGTCACAAACAAAAACCAAGGGGAAATTGCTACAGTACCTAACAAATGAAAATCTTTTTATTTTATTTTTCTTTAGACTTAAATCCCTCAAGGAAATTGTCTAATAAATCCATGATCGGGAAAAGTCCAATCCTTTTATTTTCTTAAAAAAATAAATTAAAAAAATTATGCAATTAAACTAACACAAATAAAATAGCATAGAAAGTCACACAGACAATCTCCTCACCCCACACTTAAAATTATGCATTTTCCCTAATACACACCATACTAATAAGATGGTAAAAGAAACTCTCTGGTAGGCCAAAGGCCAAAGCACTAGTAGCTTATGGGGCACTCAGACTTCTCCCAAACTTGGTCCTTCGTGCGGGTACCTCACACTTAGTTCCAACCATTTGGTTTGTTGTTGCATCCTTCCAATACCTATTCTTTCCATGCTCCTAGAAAATAAAAATTGACACTACAAAAATAATACAATTAAAAAAATAAAAAAATAAATAAAATAAAGCAATAAAGCTGGGTTGCCTCCCAACAAGCACTTGATTTAACGTCGCGGCACGACGTGAATCACTTTTCGCCTCCACTTTGAACTTATGAATCGGACCCCAAGTTTTGACTCTGCTCTATGATCATGCTCCTGGGTGGTGGAACGAATCTGGCAGGCCCAATAAAATAATATAGTATTCTACACTTCTTGGCTTTTAGATGAGGTGTGTAATCCCGATTTTCTAGCAAGAAGAATTCCAGAATGTAAGCACTTTCTTCCTTATTCCTCGACTCCTCAAATGGCTCGGACGACTCTATTTCCATATCATCATCTAAACATAATGTATAATGCTTGGAGTGAGGACCAATGCGCTCAACTACATGAACATTGGAATTGTCTACATTCTCGACACTAATGACAATAGAGTCAACAAAATATGTATCCTCAATATCCTTGGTTAACTCTAGTATCTATTCTACAATATCGACATCTTCAAAATCTAGTGCGATTAATTGTTGGTGTTCTACTCTAACCTCCTCCTCTAGCTCATCCTCGTATTGTTTTAAATCCCCCATCATAATGGCAATTTCTACAACCAATTCATGCTCATATTGGGTACTATCCACAATATCAACTTGTTGTGCTTTACAAGGTTCAATTAATTTATTCGCTTGAGCCTCCAAGTTGTGAATAGTTTCCTCTTGCCTTTGTACTCGTAGTTATATCTCATCATATTGTTCTGTAAGACACTTTAGCATATCCTCGATCTTTTTCAGGTCCTCATACGTAGGTTCAATGTTCTTATTCACTTCACAAGAAAAAGAAGAACCATAAATATAAGGGGTTGGGGGAAGATAAGAACTGTAAGAACAACCATGAAAGTGACCATCTTGACCACCACACATATCACACACATTCCACACATAAGATTGAGTTGGTGCACAAAACTCACTCTCGAAAATATTTTGATAATTTTGCCCTGGCTGGTTCCTTCACAATATGCATAAGGAGAATTAAAACTAGAATTACAACACCAAAATTTCCATAATTCCATGATGTCATATTTCTTAAATTAACAAATAAAACTAATATAAAAAAATCAAATAATAAAATAAAAGTTCAAATTCGAAACCTAACAATATGTACACCAACAACTACACTGTCAGTTCCCCGGCAACGGCGCAAACATTTGATCACGCCCAACTATGCCTTATAAAAAGGACTAAGCGGCCGCTGCAAATATAATCGGTTTACAAGTCCAGAGTCGAATCCCACAGAGAACTAAGGTTTAGCTACAGTTGTTCACTATCACCAAGAAGACAAGCTTGAACAATTTCTAACTTATAGATATTAATATTCTTGTGTTTAAATAATTAACTAAAAAATTAAAATAGTAAATTAACAACTAACGACACAGAGGGTTAGAGAAATATTAAAGAGGTCTAGAGTTATGATTTCCCCAATTGTCGGAATCCTTCCTGCTATGTCTTCTATAATTTTGCCTAAGTATTCTCTACCGATCATGAGCACTCTTATTACCGTCAATCTCTCCCGAGTAATTATGATAATTTACTAGACACACTCTCCCGAGCTATGTTAGCTGGCTTTTAATACAGCTCACTTCAGATCGCACCTAAGGCTTCGTTATCCCTAATCCCACCTTTAAACCCTCGGTTATTGATCCCTCATATACTCTGGGAGTGGTGTTGTTCAAAAATTACCTAAATATGCACTCTCTCTCCAGTTATGCATACTAAATAGGCACAGCTAATTGAGATTTCTTCAATCAACCAGAATATAAATGTAGTTGAACAAATAGAGAAAAGATATGGCTCAATTAAATAAAAACATAACAAGAATTTATCCTACAAAAGGTTATATCAAAACTCTAGATAAAAAATTAGATATTCATAATAGTATGTAAAACTACAATACTAAAAGTCCTAACCAACAATGAAAAATAGGAAGAGGAAGGAAAAATTCGTAGAAGAATTCTCCGTCTTGCTCCGAATGTGTTCTTGCCTCCTTAGGTCGAATCTATGTCTCAATCCTCTTCCCTTCTCTTGGCCGGCCTCCTTCATTTAATATAGGGTTCAGGGCTTAAAATCCCGTGTTATGCACTTTGGTCCCTGAAATTTATGTGTCCCTCCGCGGTCGTACCGCGATTATGCTAGGACCGCGTGTCATGACCCTAGTTCACCAATCGTGACCCTGTCTTTCCTCGGGTTGGCAAATTACTTCATAAAATTCATTGCCGGTTACTCAAAAAAAGATGCTTCTTTGACATATTTGTTGAAGAAGAATGTTAGATGGGAGTCGACGGAAAAATGCAATGCTGCATTTGAGTTGCTGATAGAAGCCATTGCATCGAAACCTATCTTGCGGCTTCCTGATTTTGAGTTGCTCTTTGAAGTTCATACTGATGCATCTGTCAAAGCTGTGGGAGGTGTGTTGGTTCGGGAAGGTCATCCTGTAGCCTTTGAAAGCAGGAAACAGAATGAAGTGTAGCAAAGGTATTCGGCTCACGAGAAGGAAATGGTTGTTGTTATTCATTGTTTGCAGATTTGGCATGTTTATTTTCTTGGAACAAAGTTCGTTGTAAGGATGAACAATGTGCCTAATACTTTCTTCAAAACTCAGAAGAAATTGAGTCCAAAGTAGGCACGTTGGCAGGAATTCTTGGCGGAGTAGGACTTTGTATGGGAGTACAAGCCGGGAAAGCACAACCAAGTTGCGGATGCCTTGAGTCGAAAAGAAGTCTTTGTTGTTGTTTATTCAATTACTCGACTTGAATCAGATTTTCTTGATAAGATCAAGTTAGCTACTGTAAATGATCCATTATATATCAAAACAATGAATCTTGTGAAGAAAGGTACTGTGAGACGGTACTGGATCGAGGACGATCTTCTCCATTTCAAAAGGGGGAGAATCGTTGTACCGCATGGTGACGGACTTCGTCGTAAGTTGCTGAAAGAGATGCATGATACACTTTGGGCTGGTCATCCGGGCATTAAGAGGATGATGGTGTTAGTGTCGCAATATTATTTCTGTCCAAGGATGGAATAAGATGTGGAAGCTTATGTGAAAAGCTATCTTGTTTGTCAGCTCGATAAAACTAAACGGAAGAATGATGTAGGGCTGCTGCAACCTTTGCCAATTCCTGAAGAAACATGGCAATCCGTTTCAATGGATATTATGAGCGGGATTCCTAAAGTCAATGGGCTATCTTCAGTGATGGTGGTGGTCGACAGGTTTTCTAAGTATGCTGTTTTTATTGCTGCTCCAACAGAATGTCCCTCTTAAGTAAGTTGTTGCAGAATTGTTTTTCAAGAATGTGGTAAAACATTTTGGTATACTAGAGGATGTTATTAGTGATCGGGATGCAAGGTTCACATGCAGGTTTTGGACTTGTTCAATTTGCTGGGCACATATTTGAAGTTCTCAACGGCGAACCATCCCCACACTGATGGCCAAACCGAACGAATCAATCATCTGC
This sequence comes from Nicotiana noctiflora, assembly GCA_032618575.1. Taxonomy (NCBI): domain Eukaryota; kingdom Viridiplantae; phylum Streptophyta; class Magnoliopsida; order Solanales; family Solanaceae; genus Nicotiana; species Nicotiana noctiflora. The sequence continues at coordinate 101,331 of JASVEL010011358.1, read as the reverse complement.
TGGAAGAGTACTTGAGATATTTTGTGACAGCGAGTCAACGAAATTGGGTTGATCTATTAGATTGTGCACATATGTCTTACAACTTGCACAAGTCTTCATCTATGGAGAAGAGTCCATTCGAGATCATTTTGGGAAAGCAGCCAAGGCTACCAATGAAGATGGTGCAACAAAAGACTGGTGGGAAGAATCCTACAGCATATCATTATGGCTTTGACAAGCAAATGATGATGGATGAAGCAGCGGATAGTTTGAAAGTGGCTCAGAAACGCATGAAGAAATATGCGGATCAAAACAGGCGACCGTTAGAGTTCAAAGTGGGCGACAAGGTATTGTTGAAACTTACGCCTCAAATATGGAAACGATAGACACAGGGGTAAGGCATAGAGCATTGGTTTCAAGATACGATAGTCCATTCAAAGTGATTGAGAAGGTAGGCGAAGTTGCTTATCGGTTGAAGTTGCCGGACAGAATGAAGATACATCCCATATTCCATGTGAGTTATTTGCAGCCTTATGTAGAAGATCCTGAAAATCCGGACAGGCATAAAATCAAGAAAGCTCCTCCTAAAGTGCACAATATGATTGAGGACGAGATTGAGAAAATTCTGGACCACCGGGTACTCGGGATGCACAAGAAGAATAGGCGGACATAATTCTTAATTCAATGGAAAGGCAAACCAGAGGCGGATGCAGCATGGGAGAAAGGTAATTCATTGTGGCAATTTGAAGATCAAATCGAGGACTACATGAGATCAACCTCGATGAGGGCATCGAGTTCAACTGGTGGGGGTGGTTTGTTAGCCCCTAACAATGTGACTTGACGAGGTAGAGATGGACATAAACGAGACTGCAAGACAAGGGGTCAATGTGCTTGTTTGTGGTGGGACTGTCTTGGTTGAAAAATTCAAAAAAGGGCAAAAAAGGATGTGATACAGAAAATTTCGAGTTCATGGGTTGCCTAAAATCAGTGTGGGTTCTCTTTCAAATCAATCAGTTGGCGTGCTGGTTTTGCAGTGGGATTGACAAACCAAGAAATGTAAGGAGAAATAAAAAATGTTGCACTTGAGGGCCAGGACAACGTATTCTCTAACAGAGTGCTGAACTTGGCGTCTTGGCAAAAATGGGCAGCATGAGTTGGAATCTATTCTACGAGGCCATCGAATTCAACTGGTTGGGGTGGTTTGTTAGACCCTTGAATAAGCTGATCGGCAAGCGGCGTGGCAGTGGCAAGGATTTTGGCATGATGGTCTTGCCATTGGCCTTATGCGCTGGGAAAATCACATGCAAGACTTTGCGGGTGTTGTCGATAGCAACAAACTGTTGGCAAGTGTGATGGACTACACTTCTATTTGAGGGATTTGGTGTGACGGACTACATCAAATATAAGGGAGATGTTTGCAAGCGAGGCCAAGACCTTGACAGAACTAGGCGGGCTAAACGGATGCTTGACAAGGCTAAACGGGAAAGACCTAGGTGCTAAAGTGAGGCAGCTTTGTGCCAAGGCAACGGGATTGGCAATGTGGTGTTGCCATGACTTAGGTGAGCGGACTGGAACCTAAGTTAATTGTGGGCAAATGACTCGGAAAAGGGAAGGTCATCAAGACATGGTGACTTAAGGCCAAAATCAACATTGGTATTAGCAACGGGCAGACTTAATCAAGTAGGGGCGACTTGACAAGAATAATCAACACTGGCAGCGGGCGGGCGTGCGGCAAAGTCGGGGGCGACGAGCTGTGGCGATAACATTGAGCAGAGCAGTATCAAGAGCCAAGGCTGGGTGCAATGCCCGCCTTGGGCGTGTAGCAACTGGCCAAGAACGCATATGCATTGCACATGGAGCGGTTTTCAAGTTTGATGTGCACATGCCAACTAGTTGAGCAGTTACAACCACCCATGTCTAAGTATTGCTGATTATAGGCTGAGTCTTTGCATGTTTTGTGTCACGTATTAGGCATGTTCCCACATTTTTTATCAGGGGGATCGTTTCCTATCAGTTGGGGGATGTCAACTGAACATAGGAACTTATTTTGATCTGACTACACTATATATATGTGTGCTAGCCGTCTTAAAAACGGGCTAAGTACCTAGGGAGGGAAATAGTCTTAAAAGGTAGGCAGAGGGTTGTCTATTTTAGGGCTTGAGCGGGGCAAAATATGTGCCATTTCCTTGCCAAACGAGTTGGGAGCACGAGTGGCCTTAGGCACGGGCTTTTATAGGGCAGATTCGGGCACTTGGTTGGCAATTTTGTGAGTTGGTGCCTGCCAAGGGTGGCAGCACCTTGCCAAACTCGAAGATTTCCTTTGTAATTGTATATATTATAAAAGGTTGGGAAAGGGTTCCCGTAAATCTGTTGTCTCCTTCTTTTATATATGTTGCCTTGAATTTTTCTAAGTGTAAAACCTCGAATCCGATATTAAATTAGGCGAAGGCTGATGTCAAGTGGGGACTTGACTGCCTCGAACTTGAACGGATCTGAGGCAGCTTAGCAAGGGCTTGGCAATGAGTTGCGGAAACAACTAAACGAGCTGCTTTATGCGGCTTTGATTCAGCCATCTAAAGCTCCATTTGGTGCAGTTGTTCTCTTTCAAAAGAAGCAGGATGGAATGCTGCGGATGTGTGTTGACTATCGGGCGTTAAATAAGGTGACTGTGAAGAATAAACATCCGGTTCCATTGGTGCAGGACTTGATGGACAGATTGAGTAAAGCTTGCTGGTTCACAAAGCTTGATTTAAGGTCGGTTTATTGGCAGATGCGTATTGCAGAATGTGATGAGTCTAAAACTACATGTTTTACGAGGTGTGGCTCATATGAATTCCTTATTATGCCATTTGGGCTAACAAATGCTCCTACTACCATTTGAAACTTGATGAATGATGTGTTGTACGAGTTTTTGGATGGTTTTGTCATTGTCTACTTAGACGACATATTTATCTATAGTCGGACCCTTGATGAACATCTATCACACTTGATCAATGTGCTGTCTCGTTTGAGAGAGTACAAATTATATGTGAAGATGGAGAAGTGCGAGTTTGCTAAACAGGAGATTAAATTTCTAGGTCACTTGGTCAGCCAAAACCAAGTGCGGATGGACCCGAATAAGGTGCAGGTTATTGTGGAGTGGCAGGCGCCTAAAGCTGTGAAAGAGTTGAGGTCTTTACTGGTTACTCAAAGAAAGCTGCTTCTTTGACAGATTTGTTGAAGAAGAATGTTAGATGGGAGTGGACAGAAAAATGCAATGTTGCATTTGAGTTTCTGAAAGAAGCCATTGCATCGGAACCTATCTTGCGGCTTCCTGATTTTGAGTTGCCCTTTAAAGTTCCTACTGATGCATCTGACAAAGCTGTGGGAGGTGTGTTGGTTCAGGAAGGTCATCCTGTGGCCTTTGAAAGCAGGAAATTGAATGAAGCAGTGCAAAGGTATTCGGCTCACGAGAAGGAAATGGTTGCTGTTATTCATTGTTTGCAGATTTAGCGTGTTTATTTGCTCGGAACAAAGTTCGATGTAAGGACGGACAATGTGGCTAATACTTTATTCAAAACTCAGAAGAAATTGAGTCCAAAGCAGGCATGTTGGCACGAATTCATGGCGGAGTATGACTTTGTGTGGGAGCACAAGCCGAGAAAGCACAACCAAGTTGCGGATGCCTTGAGTCGGAAAGAAGTCTTTGCTGCTGTTTATTCAATTACACGACTTGAGTCAGATTTTCTTGATAAGATCAAGTCAGCTGCTATAAATGATCCATTGTACATCAAAAAATTAATTCTTGTGAAGGAAGGTACTGTGAGACGGTACTGGATCGAGGACGATCTTCTCCAATTCAAAGGGGGGCAAATCGTTGTACCGCATGGTGACGCTCTATGTCGTGAGTTGGTGAAAGAGATGCATGATACACTTTGGGCTGGTCATCCGAGCATTGAGAGGATGATGGTGTTGCTGTCGCGATATTATTTCTGGCCAAAGATGGAACAAGATGTGGAAGCTTATGTGAAAAGCTTGTCTTATTTGTCAGCTCAATAATACTGTACGGAAGAAGGAAGTAGGGCTGCTGCAACCTTTGCCAATTCCTGAAGAAACATGGCAATCCGTTTCAATGGATATAATCAGCGGGTTTCCTAAAGTCAATGGGCTATCTTCAGTGATGGTGGTGGTCGACAGGTTTTCTAAGTATGCTGTTTTTATTGCTGCTCCAACAGAATGTCCCTCTCAAGTTGCTACAGAATTGCTTTTCAAGAATGTGGTGAAACATTTCAGTATGCCAGAGGATGTTATTAGTGATCGTGATGCAAAGTTCACAGGCAGGTTTTGGACTTACTTGTTCAATTTGCTGGGCACAAATTTCAAGTTCTCAACGGCGAACCATCCCCAACTGATGGCCAAACCGAACAAATTAATCATCTGCTAGAAGAATACTTGAGACATTTTGTGACGGCGAGTCAACGAAATTGGGCTGATCTATTAGATTGTCCACAGATGTCTTACAACTTGCACAAGTCTTCATCTACGAAGAAGAGTCCATTCGAGATCGTTTTGGGAAAGCAGCCAAGGCTACCAACGAAGATTGTGCAACAAAAGACTGGTGGGAAGTGTCCTACAGTATATCGTTATAGCTTTGACAAACAAATGATGATGGATGAAGCTACGGATAGTTTGAAAGTGGCTCAGAAACGCATGAAGAAATATGCAGATCAAAACATGCGACTGTTAGAGTTCAAAGTGGGCGACAAGGTGTTGCTGAAACTTACTCCTCAAATCAAGAAAAAAATAGACACGAGGTTAAGGCATAGATCATTGGTTTCAAGATACGATGGTCCATTCAAAGTGATTGAGAAGGTAGGCGAAGTTGCTTATCGATTGAAGCTGCCAGACAGAATGAAGATACATCCCACATTCAATGTGAGTATTTTGCAGCCTTATATGGAAGATCCTAAAGATTCGGACAGGCATAAAATCAAGAAAGCTCCTCCTGAAGTGCGCAATAAGATTGAGGACGAGATGAGAAAATTCTGGACCACCGGGTACTCGGAATGAACAAGAAGAATAGGCAGACATAATTCTTAATTCAATGGAAAGGAAAACTAGAGGCGGATGCAACGTGGGAGAAAGGTAATTCATTGTGGCAATTTGAAGATCAAATCGAGGACTACTTGATATCAACCTCGATGAGGGCGTCGAGTTCAACCGGTGGGGGTGGTTTGTTAGCCCCTAACAATGTGACTTGACGAGGTCGGGCAGATTCGTGCCAAGGGCTTGTACATTGCCCCTGGGCATAGGTTGTGAAAATGATGGAAAGCAATGTGCAAGGCTGGGTGTGCGTCTAAGTTAGTATTGGACTTAGACAGGTCAGCTAAGGCAAGGTGTCTTGAGTGTTGGCAAGGCATCCTTGGGTTCGTGGGCTTCGGCAATGGTAGCTAAGGCATGGCACTTCACAAAGGCATGCACGAATCAGTAGGATGACTTAATTTTATAGCAAGGAGTGGCTATGAAATTAAGGGCAAGGCAAGGTCCAAGGCGAAGCAAAGGCTGAAGGCAAAACGTGGGCAATAAAGCTGGAAAAGCTAGTATGCAAGGCCAGTGGTGCAAGGCATGTGATGCAAGTTAAAGACATGTGCAAAGCACATGAGCGGTTGACTTCTACAGATTAGGACAAGGCCACTTTGTGGGATAGAGTTTGAATTTGAATTCAAACTGAAATGTTAGCTTGTTTGTAGGAAAGTCATGTTCATAGCACATGGTAAAAAACTGCCCCAACTGCCCCCATTGTAAACTGCCATAGGCAGCCCCCTTTATGTATGTAATTTCGTTTGGCTATGGCAAGTAGCATATGTGAGCCATCCAAACCGAGTCCTTTGTAATTCTGCAAGAGTAATAAAGGTTGGGTGATTTTACCCGTAATTTTGTGTGTGTTCTTTACGGTTGGCTAAAGTCTAAACTTTCAAGTGTCAGACTGTTGTGTGCGAAAAGTAGGCTGAGTAGCAGTGTGATTTGCTACTGCCGTGCAGTGTCAATCTTTGTGAAAAATTGGCTCTATAACAACTCCGCCACACGTCCAGCAACCATCGCCCTTTTTGTTCGTGACGCCTTTATTTCTAGCATTTCCATCAGCAACATTCTTGCCCTTTTCCACAACTTCTTTTCGTATTTCTTTCCTCCATTCCCCTTTCTTCTCCACCCTTTTCTTAGGTTTTGAAGTAGAAGGAATATCATAAAGACTACGGGTACTGCGATAATCCACCAAAGAATCTGCTGCAAAAATCACACTTGGAAGATCTTTCACGTTCTGTCTCCTAAGTTCGTTCTGTGCCCATGCTTGCATTCCAGAAATAAAGTTATGCAATTTACATCCTCCGACATGTTCTGAATATCCAGCATTAAGGAAGTGAATTCCTTAATATAATCACGAATAGATCCGGTCTGCCTTAGACATTTCAAGCGATCCCCAGCAACAATAGAATGGACCAAGTCAAAGGCGGTTACCGGCACATGCTGTGCACATGGTGTCACACCTCTTTTTCCCTGTACCGCTATTACTACTACACCTCGGGAAGGGATATAATAATAACAGGGAAGGAGTTTTTCCACTTAAAGGACATTCCGATTGGGATTTATTAATTAACTTTCAGAGTCGCCACTTGGGAAAATAATGGTGTCCCAAGTCACCGATTGAATCCCGAACCGAGGAAATTATGACTCTGTTAATAGTCCGCGAATCAGAGATCCGGATAAGAAATTCTGTTAACCCGTGAGAAGATGTTAGGAACTCCCGGATTCCGTGGTTGTAGCACGTTCGCTCAACTGCTGTATTTATTTTTATCTAATTTCTTTATATATTCAAATTTATATGTGCATTTATTAATATTCCACTTTATCATTTTTTAATGAATTGCAACGTTGTGAAAATGTATTTCGGGCCATACCATACCAGTAGCCTGTGGCTTTAGACACATTTCTACTTCGTTGAGAGTAGGATTTGGGTCACATAAATGTGCACCCGAATTTAGGAAGGTAATATTATTAACTAACGCACCTAAAGTAATTTCACATTTTGTAGTTTGCGAGGGTCATGGAATTGACTAAATAGCACGCCTCGAATTCTAAGGATCAATTCATAATAAAATAGGGCTATGCAATTTGTCATTTTGTTTGTCATGGCGCGCCTCGATTCCATTTTAAAAGGATACTCAACTAAAAGCAAACTATAGATGTTCATAATTGTTAAGGCCATTTAATAAAATGCCAAAATGTGAAAAAATTGCATGTCAAAACAAGAACATATTTGCGCCATACAATTTCAAACACAAATGAACCAAGAAAATCACAGTATCTAGTTTCATTCAAATATATTGCCTCCGATGACATTTCTTGCAAAGGAAAATATAGAAACTCAATTAGCTAATACTATTTAACAATGACTCCAATAGTCTAAAATCAACTGAAATGGGCTGCCATTTTATTGGTTCGATAACCAAAATGATATTTAAGCATAATGAGCAACTTATTAAGAAAGCAACCAAAGACATAGAGATGGAACATCAGAAATAAACCAATTAAATCTGGATACATTACTCATAGTAAGGAAGTTTCACCTAACTACAAATTTGATATCAATAGCTACTGAAATCAGAAATACATGTTGCAACATTGCTAGTAATTAATTATGAACTCTTATGTCGTAATAAGATGAATTCCAAAATCCACCTCTTCTACAATAACCACAAGGAATGGTTGAACGATTCGAATGGCTTTGAGTTTGCTAGACAAGACCTCCAACACAAACATCCACATGGATTTAAATTAATTTCAAGCAACCTTCGTAGATTCACAGAAAAGCCAATCAAACTTTTAATTTACTCAATTCTAATCGATAGCTCACTAACGCTTGAGACTTTAATGGAAGCTCATTCAACATAAGTTATCGACCAAAACAAAGAAAAACCAAATCGAATTTGAGGCTTAGATGAGCCGGATCTCCATCAGCATGAACTCAATCAGAATACAACAATGTCTATCCTAAAATCAAAATAAAGGACAAGTAGGGATTTACATACCTAAAGCAGGGAAACAACAGCTCAAAAACCAAATAAAAGCTTAGAATTCGTAAGTGGTGAAATTCGATAGCAATGAACAGCGAGAACTATCAACACTGCAACCACTAAATGCACATGTCTATGACACATAAGCCAAGCCATAGAAGGAAATATGCACAGTAATTACACTTGGAGAGATCAGTAAATTAAACTAGAATTTGTTCCAGATAGTGACATACTACTTAAGCATACAGATTTGTACATTGGTTTGACACCTTGACAGTGGAGAAATGAGCAGAAATGACCCTCAAGGAATCAGCAGAATCAATAGACAAAAACTAAGCAAAATCCAACGGCTCCAAAATGCTTAGAAAGAATTCTCAGTTAATTAGTTGAAGAAGTGAATTCAAACAGAACTTAGAACGCAGCCAAAGAGTCAACAGAAAATTCACAAATGGAATTCAACACACACGTAGTAGCTTACAACTGAAATAAACCAAATCAAGTAGATTATCGCACAAGCCGAATCACGTAGAGCAATATTTCGGATTTAATCCTAAAGTAAGCATTTCGACATTTAATCAAATCAACACATAGTAAATTTTAAAAAAAAAAATCAAATTAACATCTGTGAGTTGTAGCTCCATGGCATAATCAGATTCAGCACTAAGGAGACAATTTTAATACAAAAATCTAAACATCATACGAATTCCAAATAGATCGCCAACTCATCTTCATTGAAGAACATTCAAATACATCAAGAGTTTTATGTGCTTACCTCACTGATGGACCAAAACAAACTAGTCCATGAATTCGGCGGAGACTTTAGAGTAAAACCAATCAACAGCATAGGAAAAACAGCATATATCGATCAGCCTCTTCAACTCAAAAATAGCTTGCAAAGGCCCAGAAACAGACGACAATTGTATAAAACTCAAAAACCAACTTTAAATCTCTCTTTTTTCGATTTTTTTAGAGAAGAGGAAGAGCTCCGCGCCTTTTTCTTGTAGAGGAAAGGGTCTGATTTCGGCGTGTGTGTATTAGTCAGTGTGTGTGTGTTCTCTCTCTGAAATCTCCTCTCCAAAATTCTCTATATATCATTGAAGCCTTGCTCAGGGAAGGGATGATAGAGACACGCGAATTTCGTGTCTCTATGTTAGGAAGCCTCCGTTAATATGAAGGCTAAAATGGGGAGGCGGGTCGGGTTATAGGTGTGGGTTGGGGCGTGGGTTTGGGTATTTGGGCCAGGAAAAATTAAGGAAAAATGGCCCAATTCGGGTCTCTTACTAAGACAGCCCATTTATTTTATTTATTTTGTAATTGTTCTTAGTTATTTTTGTTTTTCTTTTGTATTTTTATATTTTCTAATTTTATTAAAATACTTAAAAAACAAATTGACACTAAAATCTAATTTCCTATCCATTAATAAAAATTTAAACTAAAACATCTTTAAACTAAAAATGCAAGATGGAGCATTCTTGTTATTTTCTTTACATTTTGTTCTAAAACAAATTGATACTAATTAGTACTAAAAATGTGAAATTAAATTCCTAAATGCAAATGTATATCTTTTTTTTTTTTTGTATTTTTAACACAATTTGTAAAAAAAAAAATTATTTGAAATTTTATGGGAATAACTCATATATAGGGTAAAAATCACGTGCTCACAGCTGCCCCTCTTTGCTCAGGAACACGAAGAGTTTCAGTGCAAAGATATGTGAGCAGTAATGAGCAATTTTTACCCGTTCGAGTAATCCGTTGTGAAGCATTTTGAAAAGTTTTGACCGAACCTTGCTTCAGAGGTTGGCTACATATCCTGGGCTAAACAGGAATCAGGTCAGTGTAGTTCCGGATTGATGGAGTATCAAGGTTGAGAGTTGAGGTTCCGTCCGAGTCTCCGGTCCGCTGTCCCATTATTACATCAAAATTGAAAAAGACTAACTAAGCCTATCAGCTACGAGTTACAAGATTCCTATCTATGAGTCTTCTGAAGCTTGATCTTGCGTCTTGGTTGGTGCTTCATGCGGACCCTGATCTGAATCTTGATGCTTGTTAGCCGCAGGTGTTGGTTCAATCTTCTTCAGCTTTTGGATCAAGACCGGTCATGTAGTGCTCATGATTTCAACCACGTCTTGAGCAATTCACATTTTTCTTTACTTCTGCATTTTGGATTCACTTTTGCCTTCTTTTGTTTCTCCTCTTCTTTTATTACTAGATAAGCAATGCCCGTGCTGAGCACGGGTCCAATATGACAATTAAATATCTTTTATATTTTAATAAAATTTGTCATTTCACTAACTGGTAAAAATGATATTTCGCAACTGAAATTTATAAAAATGTATCAAAAAATGAAAAAAAGATTAAAAAGGAGTTACAGAAGTACCAAGAAAATCACTAACTAAATAGCAGCATAGATAGCCGGAAACGATGAATGTTTCAAGAATTTATATTGGTCGACTCTCTGTTAGCCATGGGGTAGAGGGTGGGGGAATCTCGGTTAGGAGAATAACATACCCTTGAAGCAACTTTTAGCCATATTGTTGGCTTCATTTAACATCCATAGCTCTGAACCAAGAGATAAAAAATTTCTGTACCGGGAATTAGCAGTTAGCTATGTATGCAACTCGAGCGTCACACGAGTATTTTCACATTTGTACCTTTTTACCGGATATTTTCTACTTGTGTTACCACCAATTAGAACCAAGCTGAAAGTTAAAAAATTTAAGACACTATAATTGAAATAATTGCTAGCTATTAATAGCATTGCGATCTAATAAAAAAGAATTGTATAAATGGGAGCATGCAATATGTCCTTGCAAAATTTTGGTCGACTAAAAAAAGGGGAATTTTCCCACTGAAAGAGTAGTTCATGAGTAAAAATGCTCCATTCCATTGTTCAGATTTCAATATCAGCCTGAACACAAACCTGTCAATGTTAGAATAATTCATAAAAAGAACATAAAGTTACTCAATGATGCGTTATACAATAATTTGGAAGAGATACTCTGTCAAATTTCTGAAGACAATTTCCTTCAAGGTACAAAAGAGCCTCTCAAAATTTGTTGCAAAAAGTGGCAAAGAATGTTCTATATTACAAATAGTGCTTAGATTTTTGATGTGCTATATTTCCAATCTCATAAATAATGCATTAATAGAGTTGTCAGAAACATATCCAAATAGGCCAATGATCTAGGCTATGCTAAGATGCATTTAGTTTTAGTTCCAAATTATGAATCAACATCTCTGTACACATCAAGTGTACAACATAAACAACATCAGAAAGTGTACAACAAACAACATTAGAAATATTGAGATTTATAAGAATGTTCAGAAGCACAAAAATGCAATACACCAAAGAATACATAGGATAAATATCAAACTATGAAATGATCTCATTATGGATTAAAAACACATACTACTAATTATTCATAATCCATGTAATGTATGCTAGCTCCATAGAGTTAAGATAAGAGAGAGAAAACTTACTAACTGGATGTGGAAAGGGAATTCCGCACCTTTTCATGATTGCTCAACGGACAAGTATAAAGCTTTAGGAGCACCAAGAAAGCCATTCACAGGGTCTCAAGCTAAGGGAAGCAAGACAAGGTTGTTGGGCTTCAATGGGAGATCAAGAACGCGCTAACGGTGGAAGAAGAGCTCAAGAATTATGGAGAGAATTTTGCTACATGCTACACTTATTTTATGGTCCTAGTCCAAGTCCAGGACCTGCCTTAACTTGTCCTCAGACAACCAACCCTCACCAGGCTGCTGGCGTTGCTAAATGCTCCGCCAAGCTTTCCCGAATATGACATATGCAGGAGGTAGATTGGTATCCAAGCACCAGCTAAGGAGGACCTAAATTAGGCGTCTAAATCAACTCACAAAGGAGCCAACTTGGCACCCAAGTCAACTCAAGGAGGGGCGGCCAAGACATAAGAGAAGGAGTCAAAGTTCCTTATTTTGTTTCCTAATTTGTTAGGACATATTTGATGCTTTCCTAGGTATAAGCTAAGGGTTTTTTTTTTCTTTCCCTAAGATTATTGGAATTACTTTCCAAGATTTAATTGATTTTTGTTTCCTAGAGTTTTACCTTTTCCTATGGTAGTTGGACTTGTTATCCTAAGTATTTTATGACTTTATTTCCTTATTTTTTAGGTAGAATTTAGTGACCCCTTTCCTATATAAAGGAGTATCTTCTTTGCTTTTAGATTTAAACTATTATCAATAAAATTCTTAGATTTTTCTTGCACTCTTGTGTGTGGCTACTCTTGAATTTGTTCTTTAACCTTCAAGACTCAACTTAAGGTGATAATATTAAACTCTTTCGAAATCTTAGATCGCTTCTAGGTATTCAAGAAAGGTATTCTAAAGGATCGGGTTTCACAATCTATTTCTTGTTTTAATTCTCTACCAAAGGCGAATTAGTTCTTTGTTAGCTAATTGTTGTTGTTAGGATTCAACTTCAAGCATAGACTTTTTGAATTCAAGAAACTCTTTCTTGAATTCAATCTATCTTTAATTTTCTATCCTTTTTCGTTTTTTATTTTCTTTTAGCTTCCGCACGTTTCTTGATTTTCTTATTTTTTTAGTAATTCTTGAATTTCCTATCGTGTTGTTATCATTTCATGTGCCATTAGTCCAGTCCAACTTCAGTTAACATTAAATGACACTCAATCCCCTAATTCACTAATCATACAGATCTGGAGTGAACTGTATTTTTGTAGATGTCATCTTTCATACTGGAACATGCATGAGAAAGCCATATTTTAGTTCACAAAAAAAGGTAATAGAACATGCAAATACAAAAACAGCAAATAAGAAAATTAATTTCATTCACATGAAAGAATATGAGAGGTTGATTTTGATTTTGTTGTCTAGGTCCCAGCTCAAGGACCTATATGACTTTTGCAAATCAAGAAAAAATATGTCAAAAAAAAGATCCTACAATATCTCCGTTGTCTGCAACATTTTTCTTCCCAAAGGATCTACACATTTTTGTATCCTTAGCTTATTCTCTTATCAATATCCTTAAGCTAGTTTTGTTAAATAACTTATTGTACTTAGTAAAAGGAGTAGATCTTACATCCATAAAATGTTCAGACACCAAACATGAAATGATGAGCTATCTTATACTAACTTATTAACATTATATTTTTCTGTAATATTAACTTAGTAAGCAGATAGAACTAAGGCCAATGTTATCCTCAATATCTTCCTATGCTAATGGTATGACAATAAAACTTTATAACACAAATTTTCAAATGCTCGTCCTCGACTTAAAATTATCTGCAAGCATGAAGGACGCATTTGCAAATCACATACTCTCCCTAGGAACTAAGCCACATTTTAGCACTCCGCAAAATAAGAAATGAACTCTGTTAGAAAAGAGAACAACATAGAAGAAGAGGTTATATTCTAAGTGAAGAAGAAGAGTAAGGGAAGAACACTTTGTATTTTGGGAGAGGAGTTGTGTTCATTCAACTTGATGCAAATGGCACTACAAGAGGGCTTATTTATAGGTGCTAATGGAGCACCCTAGAACCATTCTAGATAAATCTTATCACCTAGAATACAAAAGATTATTCTAGAGTTTCTACAAGATAAGATTTATCTCCTAGGAATTACAAAGAGAATTCTAGACATTGCACATGCTAGATTATCCAAGACAATTCTAGAACAAGTACCATCTAGATAATTCTAAATTATTATTATCATTGTAATTATTATTATTATTAACACTCCCCCTTAATTTTTAATTATCTTATGCACCCCAATACTTGATCTTAATCTTCGAAAGTCTTCAAACTTGAGCGGCTTTGTGAAGATATCGGCAACTTGATTATGAGTCTTCACATATATGAGCAAAACTTCTTTATTGGCAATCCTCTCCCGGATAAAGTGATACCTTGTATCAATATGCTTGCTTCGTTCATGGTACACCGGCTTCTTAGCAAGTTTTTGAGCGAATTTGTTGTCAATATAAATCTCCGTGGCTTCATCTTGTGGCAAATTGAGCTCCTTCAATAATCTCCTTAGCCAAATACCATGACATGTACATGATGTTGCTGCCACATATTCAGCTTCACAAGTTGACAGAGTAACAATATTCTGTTTCTTAGAGCTCCAACAAATAGCACATTTACCCAAGAAGAATAAAAATCCGGTTGTGCTTTTTCTATCGTCAACATCTCCAGCAAAGTCGCTATCACAAAATCCCACAAGCTTGAAGTTACTAGAAGATGAATAAAATAACCCAAAATCAATCGTACCTTTTAGATAACGAAGTATTCTTCTAGCAACCTTTAAGTGGGTAGAAGTAGGAGCTTCCATGAAGCGGCTTATAACTTCAACTGCATATAGTATATCTGGCCTTGTACATGTCAAGTACCTTAGACTTCCCACAAGACTCTTGAAAAGAGTAGGATTCACCTTTTCTCCATCATCGAACTTTGACAACTTTAATCCACTCTCCATTGGTGTATTCACGGGATTGCAATCAAGCATGTTAAACTTCTTCAATACCTCCTTTGCATAGCTTTCTTGAGAGATAAATATGCCTTCCTCCATTTGCTTCACTTCTAAACCCAAGTAGTATGACATGAGACCTATGTCCGTCATCTAGAACTCATAGGACATTGCCTTCTTAAAATCTTCAAACAAACTTGGGTTATTTCCCGTGAAAATAAGATCATCAACATAAAGACAAACAAGCAATATATCTTTATTAGAATATTTGATATAAAGAGAATATTCACTAGGCAACGAACAAATCCATTTTCTTGAAAATATTTGTCAATGCGGCTGTTCCATGCCCGTGGTGCCTGCTTCAATCCATATAATGCTCTTTTCAACCTCAGAACTTTATCTTCATGACCTTTGACGATGAAGCCCAATGGTTGCTCAATGTAGACTTCTTCTTCAAGATAGCCGTTCAAGAAAGCCGACTTGACATCCAACTGATAGATCTTCCACTTCATTTGTGCCGCCAAAGAAATAAGCAAGCGAATCGTCTCCATGCGGGCAACGGGTGCATAGACTTCCTCATAGTCCACTCCATGCCTTTGCTTGTAGCCTTTAGCCACAAGTCTTGCTTTGTATCTCTCGACCTCTCCCTGTGCATTTTTCTTTGCCTTGTAGACCCATTTCACTCCAATTGCTTGATGTCCTCTAGGAAGAGTTGTTAGCTCCCATGTGTTGTTCTTCTCTATTGCCTTGATCTCCTCTTCCATAGCTTGTCTCCACCGTTTGTCCCTGGCAGCTTCTTCAAAGTTCACTGGTTCACTTTCAACAAAGAGACAAACTAAATTACTATAATCAAAGTTAGTACTTCTTTCGGTATTCTCAAGAAGATCCACCAAAGTTCTCGTTTTCTCTGGCCTTTCTCCATTTTCTGCAGATGAAGGAGGTGCAACATTAGTTGGAGAAGGCGGTGGAGTTGGATCTTGCACAGGTGCAGCATGCTCTTGTTCTTCTTCATCTTCAAAATATGGAAGAAAATCATATGTCCTTTATTCTTGAGCTTCCCAATTCCAAGTTGTTTCTTCATCAAATTCAACATTGCGGCTCACCACCACTTTTCCATTCGTTGGGTTGTACAACTTGTACCCTTTTGAGCTTGTGTCATAGCCAATGAACACATGCTTGACACTTCGATCATCAAGTTTGGCTCTCCCTTGTTGTCGCACATGAGCATAGGCTATGCTCCCAAAAATTCTCAAGTGCTTGACACTTGGCTTTCTTCCACTCCATGCTTCTTGAGGAGTTTGATCTTTCACATTCTTCGTAGGAGACCTGTTACTCAAATAAACAACACAAGAAATAGCCTCGGCCCAAAATTCCTTGGGCATATTTTTAGCTTTCAACATACATCTAGCCATGTTAAGAATGGTTCTATTTTTCCTTTCTGCAACTCCATTTTGTTGCCGTGAATAAGGTACCGTTAGAGGGCGACGAATTCCATAAGATTCACAAAATTCATTAAATTCTCTCGAAGTAAATTCGCCTCCTCTATTGGACCTTAAGGCTTTAATTTCAAAGCCAATCTCCTTTTCCACCATTGCTTTAAAAATTTTAAATGCACCAAATACTTCTGATTTTTGCTTCAAGAAATAAACCCAGATCTTTCTACTAAAGTCATCAATAAAGAGTAAGAAATATTTACTCTTACCAAAAGAAGGTGGAGTGATTGGTCCACACACATCCGTATGAACAAGTTGGAGTGGCTTGGTTGCTCTTGATGTGGCCTCCTTTGGAAAACTCCTCCTTGCATGTTTGCCAAGAAGACAAGCTTCACATAACTGATTGGGATGATTTATTAAAGGCATCCCGTGCACCATATTCTTTTCTCCCATTGATTTAAGTGACTCAAAATTCAAGTGCCCAAATCTCATGTGCCAACACCATGATTCTTCTTTCACATTTGCATTCAAACACTTTGCTTCAATTGTTTTAAGATTCAAAGAAAACAATCTATTTTTGGACATATGAACTTTAGCAATTAGAGTGCCACTTGAATCTCTAAGCCAAAGATTCATGTCTTTCATATGAATGTCATACCCCTTTTCAAGAAATTGTCCCAAACTCAAAATATTATTTTTCAACTTTGGCACATAGTAAACATCTTTGATTAATTTGTGACTACCATCTTTAGAGGAGATAAGAATCGTACCTATTCCTTCAATTTGGATCTTTGAAGTATCTCCAAATGATACATTGCCTTTCACCCTTTTGTTGAGCTCCACGAACTTGTCTTTGTATCCGCACATGTGGTTGCTCGCTCCATTGTCCAAATACCATGAGCTACAATCATCCTTGTCTTCTTCCTTGAGTGCTAACAATAATGTTGACTCTTCATCTTCCTTCTTGTCTTCAATAAGGTTGGCCTTCTCGTCAATATTGGTACGACACTCCCAAGAATAATGGCCAAATTTATGACAAATATAGCACTCAACTTCAGATTTATCATACCTCTTTTGATTTGTTTCTTGATGGTAGCCACGTCCTCCTCCTCCACCTCGACCACGACCTTTATATGTTTGGTTGTTTCTCTCTTCAATGTTGAAATTCCTTTCATAACTTCTTCCTCTTCCACGACCGCCACCGCGTCCTCTTCCTCGTCCACGTCCTCGATAGCTCTTTGCGCCTCCATCGTCCATCAATGATGCCTTGGTTTTAAGGAGTTGCTCTAGCGGCTCTTCTTGCCTCCTCTTGATCTTTTCTTCGTGGGCTTGCAAAGAACTTTCTAGTTGCTCCACCGTCATAGAGTCTAAATCTTTAGACTCCTCAATAGCACATACCACAAAATCAAATTTAGGAACTTGTCACGACCCAAACCCTGGTCGTGATGGCGCCCAACACAATGCTAGGCAAGCCCGACCATATTATCCCTTAAACCAGCCGGTTATTAATCAAATTAAACTTAAACAGTAAATGATCATATCAGGTGATAACCGAAACGTAAAACATACAAAATACTGTCCCAAACATATCGTGGTGTCACGAGACTGAGCCTCTACAGAATAGTATCCTAATACAACCAAGTCTAGGCAAATAGGAAATCAGCAAGATGATAAAGAAGGGGAAAACAAGCTCTGCGGACGCTGGCAGCTACCTCGTAATCTCCACAAAAGTAGATAAGGATCAGCAGCTACAATGTCTCAACTGCTCTCGGGCACCTGTGGATCTGCACAGAAAGTGCAGGGGAGTGGGGTGAGTATATTTCAACTCAGTGAGTAACAATAATAAATAATAACTGAAGGTAAGAAATTCTGTGCTATCACTTAGCAGTTCTAAGGCAACCCTCACAGGTACGTCATCACTATAGTAGTACTCTAACCTCCAATCTATGTTTATCTCTACAAGATTCCACACTGAACTAACCCTCACTCGTACCCCTACGGTGTACGTCCATCTCAACATATAAAGACACATACTTATGTCTATAATATATATAAGTATTTAAGTAGATAGTAGGGTATGATTAAGTATAATGCTGCGGCGTGCAGCCCGCTCCAATACATATACCGCTGCGGCGCGCAGCCCGCTCCATTTTACGTCGACGGCGCTCACTGGGGGTGTATACAGACTTCGGAGGGGCTCCCTAGGCCCAAGCACTATAATACGGCGGCGTGCAGCACGATCCACACAAATATTACTGCGGCGTGCAGTCCGATCCAATATATATATATGTATATATCTCTATACTCCTGCGGCGTGCAGCCCGATCCCATCATATACACCAGTGCTCACTGAGAATGTGTGCAGACTCGGACTCCGAAGGGGCTCCTACAGCCCAAGCGCAATAATACTGCGGCGTGCAGTCCGTTCCACATGTATGTTACATGTATATTACATGTATATTACTGCGGCGTGCAGTCCGATCCAATATATATACTGCTGCGGCGTGCAGCCCGATCCAATGTAGGTATATATATATAATACCTCATAATGGGTCCTCGACCCTATCCCAATCAATATATGCTTGGCCTCTCAGGCCCAATATAATATATCACAGTGGGTCCTAGACCCTGTCTCAGTCAATATAAACTTGGCCTTTCAGGCCCACTCGGCTAGAACAGGGAATTCCACCCTAGATAATCTCTCTCAATGTACACATCTAGTACGGGTTCATATTATGCTATACAGCTAGAGCTACGGCTGAGTGTATGTTTCCAATCACGATATAAGGGTCACCTAGCTCTATAGGTTCCCTAATACTCTACAGATCGGCACAAGGCCCCAAACATGGCTATTAGCCCAATTGTACAATTATAATCTCAGTAACAGTCATCCAATACAGTATTCTATTAGCCGGGAAGGACTAAGTCCGAACCCCCAATCACAATGTCACCACGCCCGTCATAGAACGTGTGTCTCATCTCAATATAGCACTGTGAAGTGCTAGTACGGGGTTTCAAACCCTCAGTGCATTGTTTACTACTACCACTCACCTCGAACCGGTAGAAGCTTCAATCCGTGTTGCCTCGCAAATCAATCTCCTCGGATGCCAAATCTGCTCAAAATCATAGAGAATGCATCAATATACGCTAATTTCACGAAATTCATTCGAAATAACCCAATTTATATCAAAACCCACAAGTTGTCAAAACCCGACTTTTGGTACACTTGTCGAAAAATTACAAAAATCACATATTCGGAATCCTCATCTCGATACGAGTCTAAGCATATCAATTTTACCAACTTCGGACTCCATTTGCCCATTCAAAACCTTGATTTTCTAAAGTTCAAGCCTAGGGTTAAATCTTCCATAAATCACCCCAAATTCCTCCATTTTCATGATATAATTGCATAATATTACCAATACTAATCATAGTTTAAGTCCATAGTTGATTACCCGATGATTTCCCTTGAATTTCTCTTCAAAATCGCCCAAATCGCCTCTAAAGCCGAGACCCAAATGTGTGAAATGTTCTAAAATTTTTCTAACTTCAGATACACTTAACTTACAGCGATTTTTTGCTTCTGCGGAAGAATTTCCGCTCCTACGAGTCCGTATCCGCGACCAAAGGGTCGCTTCAGCGGTTCCAGGCCTAGCCGGCCATTTCCGCTTCTGCGAGAAAAGGACCGCTTAAGCGGGACCGCTTCTGCGAAGAAACTTCCGCTTCTGCGGAAACATCCGCCTCTGCGCACCATAGTCGTCCGCCTCTGCGGACTCGCCTAAGCGGCTACCCTTCCGCTTCTGCGATCCTTCACCCCATGGCCCTTGGCCGCTTCTGCGGCTCACCTTTCGCTCCAGCGGTGCCGCACCTGCGGGCCCAGCTCCGCTTCCGCGATCACAAGCGCTTCTGCGCTCCAATATCCGCTTCTGCGGACTCGCTCCTGCGCCCACAATTCCGCAGGAGCGGAAACAACAGAAACAGAATCCCAACCTGCAATTTCCATGATTTTCTTCCGTTTAACCATCCGAAAACACCCCGAGGCCCCCGGGACCCCAACGAAAACCACCAACATACTCCAAAACACGATACGAACTTGTTCCAATCATAAAAACACCATCCTAAACATTAAAATAACCAATTACACACGGATTCAAGCCTAAATTCTTTAAAACATTCCGAATTACACAATCAATCAAAAACCCGACTAAACGACGTCCGAATGACCTGAAATTTTGCAGACACATCCAAAATCACCTAACGGAGCTACTGCAACTGTCGGAATTCCATTCCGACCCCGGATCAAAATCTCACCTACCGTTCGGATTTCGCCAAAATTCAACCTTAGCCAATTCAAGCCTATTTCTACACCGGGCCTCCAAATTCAATTCCGATCGCTCCCCTAAGTCACAAATCACCTTCCGGAACTAATCGAATCATCAGAATCCGATTTCGAGCCCTCTAACCAAATAGTCAACTCCGGGTTGACTTTCCTTATTCAAGTTTCCTTCACAAGGCTATATGCCTCATTTTCAATCCAATTCACTCCTAACTCACCCGATAGACTTTAACATTGAAATAAAAGCATAAAACATACAATTTCAACATAATGGGGTGGTAATTCCCGTGACGACGGGCCGGGTCATCACATTCTCCCCCTCTTAAGCAAACGCTCGTCCTCGAGCGGGTCAAGAAACATACCTGAAGTCTCAAACAAGTGAGGATATCCGCTCCGCATCTCCCGCTCGATCTCCCAAGTGGCCTCCTCCACGGGTCGACCTCTCCACTGAACCTTAACCGATGCAATCTCCTTGGACCTCAATTTTCTCACCTGACGTCCCAAAATGGCAATAGGCTCCACATCATAGGATAGATCACCATCAAGCTGGAATGGTACTGAAGTCTAATACATGAGACGGATCTCCAATGTACTTCCGGAGCATAGACACATGGAATACCGGATGAACGCTAGATAAGCTGGGCGGCAAGGCTAACTCATATGCCACCTCTCCAACTCTCTTGAGTATCTCAAAAGGACCAATGTACCTGGGACTCAACTTTCCTTTCTTCCCAAACCTCATGACACCCTTCATAGGTGAAATCTTCAACAATACTCTGTCACCAACCATGAAAGACAACTCTCGAACTCTACGGTCCGCATAACTCTTCTGACGAGACTGTGCCGTACGAAGTCTCTCCTGGATCAACTTTGCTCTATCCAGAGCATCCTGGACTAACTCAGGTCCCTATCAATCTAACCTCACCAGGCTCAAACCATCCCACGGGAGATCTACACCGTCCGCCATACAATGCCTCGTACGGGGCCATCTGAATACTCGACTGGTAGCTGTTGTTGTAGGCAAACTCAGCAAGTGGTAAGAATTCATCCCACGAACCACCAAAGTCAATCACACATGCTCGCAACATATCCTCCGGGATCTGAATAGTACGCTCAGACTGCCCGTCTGTCTGGGGGTGAAATGCTGTACTCAACTCAACCCTCGTACCCATCTCTCGCTGAAATGCTCTCCAAAATTGAGAAGTGAACTGAGTGCCTCTGTCAGATATAATAGACACTGGGACCCCATGCAACTTGACAATCTCCCGAATAAAGATCGCTGCCAACCGCTCCGATGAGTAAGTAGTACTAACTGGGATGAAATGTGCGGACTTAGTCAGCCGATCAACAATCACCCATACAGAATCAAACTTCCTCGCCGTCCGAGGGAGCCCAGTAACAAAATCCATGGTGATCCTCTCCCATTTCCACTCGGGAATAACCATACGCTGAAGAACACCGCCCGGTCTCTGATGCTCATATTTGACCTGCTGGCAATTGAGGCACTTAGCTACATGCCTAACAATATCCATCTTCATTCTCCTCCACCAGTAGTGCTGTCTCAAGTCTTGGTACATCTTTGCGGCACCTGGGTGAATAGAGTACCGCGAACCGTGTGCCTCCTCAAGTATCAACTCCCGCAAACCATCAACATTGGGCACGCATATACGGCCCTGCATCCTCAGAACACCATCACTGTCGATAGTCACATCTCTAACATCATTATGCTGCACTCTGTCCTTAAGGACAAGCAAATGTGGGTCATCATACTGTCGCTCCCTGATGCGATCATATAAGGACGATCGAGAAACAACACAAGCCAACACTCGACTCGGCTCCGAAATATCTAATCTCACTAGCCGATTGGCTAGAGCCTGAACATCATAAGCAAATGGCCTCTCCCCAACTGGGATGAAAGCTAAGCTGCCCATGCTAACCGTCTTCCGACTCAAGGCATTGGCCACCACATTGGCCTTCCCCGGATGATACAAAATAGTGATATCATAGTCCTTAAGTAACTCCAACCACCTCCGCTGTCTCAAATTAAGGTCCTTCTGTCTGAATAAGTGCTGAAGGCTACGATGATCCGTGAACACCTCACAGGAGACGCCATACAGGTAATGCCTCCAAATCTTCAAAGCATGAACTATGGCTGCTAGCTCCAAATCATGAACAGGGTAGTTCTTCTCGTGGGGCTTCAACCGACGAGAAGCATAAGCAATGACCCTACCCTCCTGCATCAACACACAACCAATGCCCACTCCTGAGGCATCACAATATACAGTATAAGAATCTGAAGCTGTCGGTAGAATCAAGACTGGTGCTGTGGTCAGTGCTGTCTTGAGCTTCTGAAAGCTCTCCTCGCACTCCTCGGACCATAAGAAAGGAACACCCTTCCGAGTCAATCTAGTCAAGGGTGAAGCAATAGAAGAGAACCCCTGAACGAATCGGCGATAATACCCTGCCAATCCCAGAAAGCTACGGATCTCAGTAACTGAGGTCGGTCTGGGCCAACTCTGCACTGCCTCGACCTTCCTCGGATCTACCTGAATACCATCACAGGACACTACGTGCCCTAAGAATGCCACGGACTCAAGCCAGAACTCACATTTGGAGAACTTGGCATACAGCTTCTCCTCTCTCAATCTCTACAATACAATACTCAAGTGCCGAGCATGCTCCTCCTGGCTACGAGAGTAGACTAGTATGTCATCAATGAATACGATCACAAATGAATCAAGATACGGCCTGAATACACTGTTCATCAGATGCATAAATGTTGCTGGGGCGTTGGTTAGCCCAAAAGACATCACAAGGAACTCATAGTGACCATATCTGGTCCGGAATGCAGTCTTCATAATGTCGGACTCTCTAATCTTCAGCTGATGGTAGCCCGAACGAAGATCAATCTTTGAGAACACCCTAGCTCCCTAGAGCTGATCAAATAATTCATCAATACGAGGAAGAGGATACTTATTCTTCACTGTTACTTTGTTTAGCTGCCTATAGTCAATACACATCCTCATAGATCCGTCCTTCTTCTTAACAAACAGGACCGGTGCACCCCACGGCGACACACTCGGCCGAATGAACCCCTTATCTAGGAGTTCCCGGAGCTGCTCCTTCAATTCCTTCAACTCAGCTGGTGCCATACGATACGGAGGAATAGAAATAGGCTGAGTGCCTGGCACAAAATCGATACCAAAATCAATATCCCTGTCCGGCGGCATGCCCGCCAGGTCTGAGGGAAACACATCAGGAAAGTCTCGCACAATGGGAACAGAATCAATACTGGGAGTCTGGGCCTCGACCTCCCGCACAAATGCTAAATAAGAGAGACATCATTTCCCAACCATTCGTTGGGCCTTGAGGAAAGATATTACCCTGCTAGGTACATACTCAGTCGTGCCTCGCCACTCGATCCTCCGAATGCCCGGCATAGCCAAAGTGACTGTCTTAGCATGACAGTCCAGAATAGCATGACATGGAGATAGCCAGTCCATGCCCAATATAACATCAAAATCAATCATGCTGAGAAGCAACAGGTCTACTCGGGTCTCCGGACCTCCAATAGTGACCAAACAGGACCGGTATACGTGGTCCACAACAATAGTATCCCCTACCGGGGTAGATACATGCACCGGCAGCTCAAGACTCCCTCGGGTCGTGCCCAAATGAGGAGCAAAATATGTAGACACATAAGAATAAGTAGAACCGGGATCAAACAATACCGAGGCATCTCTGTGGCAGACTGAAATAATACCTGTAATGACAGCATCAGAAGCAACGGCCTCAGATCGGCCCCGAAAAGCATAGCATCTAGCCTGTCCGCCTGATCGGCCTCCCCCTCGAGAGCGACCCCTAGCTGTCTGACCCTCACCCCTAGCCGGCGGGGCGGGTGCTGAAGTAGAAGGACCAGATGACGAGGGCTGCCCCCTCTGCTGATAAGATCCGGAAACAAGACGGGGACACTCCCTACGGTGGTGCCCAAACTCTCCGCACTCGTAGCAACTCCCCGGTCCTGGGTACTGAGACTGATAAGGACCTCTGGCGCTGGAGTGGCCAGCCGATGAACTAGGCCGAGATGAACCCCGAGCGGATGGGGCCCGTGAAGAACTCTGAGCTGGCATGGCACTAAGAGATGGCCGGCTCGGTGTGAACCCCGATAACCCTGTCTAGGAGACCATCCGCGACGATCCGAGCGACCCGACCGCGAAGACCCGAAAGAGCGACCTCGGCTCCGCCGACTCGGCCTCCGGTCCGAGTGCCACTAGAACTAGTCGCTCCTCGAGGCCTCTTGGCCTCCCTCTCATCCCGCTCCTTGCGACGATCCGTCTCAATGTCGCGAGCAATATCCACAACATCCTCAAATGTACAACTCAAAACCCTCTCCCGAGTCATCAGAATACGAATGGGATAAATGAGGCCGTCCACGAAGCGCCCAATCCTCTCTCTGTCGGAATGAACCAACCACGGTGCATATCCGGACAACTCTGTAAACCTGATCTCATACTCTGACACTGACATGTCCCCCTGACGGAGACCCTCAAACTGCCTACGCATCTCCTCTCTCCGAGATCGAGGCACCCATTTCTCCAAGAACATAGTGGAGAACTCCGGCCATGATAGCGGTGCTGCCCCTGCCGGCCTGCGGCGCTCATAAGCCTCCCACCAAGCGAAGGCTGGCCCCTGAAACTGAAAGGTAGTGAAAGATACCCCACTGGACTCCAATATCCCTGCCGTACGAAGCATCCGACGGCACTTATCCGGAAAACCTTGGGCGTCCTCGCCCGGAGCACCAGTGAACACTGGAGGAGATAACCTGGTGAACCTCTCGAGACGACGATGCTCATCGTCCGTCATAGCTGGGACCCTGTCCCCCTAAATCTGATCTACTGGCTGAACTGGCACCACAGGCTGAACTGGAGGAGCCTCTGGTGTCTGCAAGCCCTGCACTACTGGCTCTGGAGTGCGTACTGCGGGGGTCCGATGACCACCCCCGATCCCCGATGCAGCTGCTGCAGTAGTAACTGAAACCGCCTGTGCTAGGCCAGTGCAGACTGCTAGTATCTGAGCTAGGGTCTCCTGTAGACCCGGAATAACAATGGGCACAGCTGGTGCCTGATCTGGTGCTGCTGGCACCTCCGCAACTGGGGGCTGTGGGTCAGCTGGCACTGCCTCAGCTGCCCTAACTCCGCTACGACCGCGACCGCGTCCACGGCCTCTAGCAGGTGGTAGTGGTGGTCGTCCTCCACGTCCGGATGATCGAGTTCTCGCCATCTGCGAGAGAATAGAATGTCAAAATTCAGTTCAAGTCAAAAGTAATCGCACGACAAGAATTCCAAGAATTGAAACTTTTCCTAAATAGGTTTGCAGCCTCCCGAGGATAAGTACAGGCGTCCCCGCACCGATCCACGAGACTCTACTAAACCGGCTCATGACTCGCGAGACCTGTTAACCTGGGCTCCGATACCAACTTGTCACGACCCAAACCCCGGTCGTGATGGCGCCCAACACAATGCTAGGCAAGCCCGACCATATTATCCCTTAAACCAGCCGGTTATTAATCAAATTAAACTTAAACAGTAAATGATCATATCAGGTGATAACCGAAACGTAAAACATACAAAATACGGTCCCAAACATATCGTGGTGTCACGAGACTGAGCCTCTACAGAATAGTATCCTAATACAACCAAGTCTAGGCAAATAGGAAATCAGCAAGATGATAAAGAAGGGGAAAACAAGCTCTGCGGACGCTGGCAGCTACCTCGTAATCTCCACAAAAGTAGATAAGGATCAGCAGCTACAATGTCTCAACTGCTCTCGGGCACCTGTGGATCTGCACAGAAAGTGCAGGGGAGTGGGGTGAGTATATTTCAACTCAGTGAGTAACAATAATAAATAATAACCGAAGGTAAGAACTCCTGTGCTATCACTTAGCAGTTCTAAGGCAACCCTCATAGGTACGTCATCGCTATAGTAGTACTCTAACCTCCAATCTACGTTTATCTCTACAAGATTCCACACTGAACTAACCCTCACTCGTACCCCTACGGTGTACGGCCATCTCAACATATAAAGACACATACTTATGTCTATAATATATATAAGTATTTAAGTAGATAGTAGGGTATGATTAAGTATAATGTTGCGGCGTGCAGCCCGCTCCAATACATATACCGCTGCGGCGCGCAGCCCGCTCCATTTTACGTCGACGGCGCTCACTGGGGGTGTATACAGACTTCGGAGGGGCTCCCTAGGCCCAAGCACTATAATACTGCGGCGTGCAGCACGATCCACACAAATATTACTGCGGCGTGCAGTCCGATCCAATATATATATGTATATATCTCTATACTGCTGCGGCGTGCAGCCCGATCCCATCATATACACCAGTGCTCACTGAGAATGTGTGCAGACTCAGACTCCGAAGGGGCTCCTATAGCCCAAGCGCAATAATACTGCGGCGTGCAGTCCGTTCCACATGTATGTTACATGTATATTACATGTATATTACTGCGGCGTGCAGTCCGACCCAATATATATACTGCTGCGGCGTGCAGCCCGATCCAATGTAGGTATATATATATATAATACCTCATAATGGGTCCTCGACCCTATCCCAGTCAATATATGCTTGGCCTCTCAGGCCCAATATAATATATCACAGTGGGTCCTAGACCCTGTCTCAGTCAATATAAACTTGGCCTTTCAGGCCCACTCAGCTAGAACAGGGAATTCCACCCTAGATAATCTCTCTCAATGTACACATCTAGTACGGGTTCATATTATGCTATACAGCTAGAGCTACGGCTGAGTGTATGTTTCCATTCACGATATAAGGGTCACCTAGCTCTATAGGTTCCCTAATACTCTACAGATCGGCACAAGGCCCCAAACATGGCTATTAGCCCAATTGTACAGTTACAATCTCAGTAACAGTCATACAACACAGTATTCTATTAGCCGCGAAGGACTAAGTCCGAACCCCCAATCACAATGTCACCACGCCCGTCATAGAACGTGTGTCTCATCTCAATATAGCACTGTGAAGTGCTAGTACGGGGTTTCAAACCCTCAGTGCATTGTTTACTACTACCACTCACCTCGAACCGGTAGAAGCTTCAATCCGCCTTGCGCTTGCCTCGCAAATCAATCTCCTCGGATGCCAAATCTGCTCAAAATCATAGAGAATGCATCAATATACGCTAATTTCACGAAATTCATTCGAAATAACCCAATTTATATCAAAACCCACAAGTTGTCAAAACCCGACTTTTGGTACACTTGTCGAAAAATTACAAAAATCACATATTCGGAATCCTCATCTCGATACGAGTCTAAGCATATCAATTTCACCAACTTCGGACTCCATTTGCCCATTCAAAACCTTGATTTTCTAAAGTTCAAGCCTAGGGTTAAATCTTCCATAAATCACCCCAAATTCCTCCATTTTCATGATATAATTGCATAATATTACCAATACTAATCATAGTTTAAGTCCATAGTTGATTACCCGATGATTTCCCTTGAATTTCTCTTCAAAATCGCCCAAATCGCCTCTAAAGCCGAGACCCAAATGTGTGAAATGTTCTGAAATTTTTCTAACTTCTGATACACTTAACTTACGGCGATTTTCGCTTCTGCGGAAGAATTTCCGCTCCTACGAGTCCGTATCCGCGACCAAAGGGTCGCTTCAGCGCAGTTCCAGGCCTAGCCGGCCAATTCCGCTTCTGCGATATACGGACCGCCTCTGCACGTCCGCTTCTGCGGAGATCCTCTCGCTCCTGCGGGTTTTCCCGCTTCTGCGACTAGGCGTCCGCCTCTGCGGACTCGCCTAAGCGGCTACCCTTCCGCTTCTGCGATCCTTCACCTCATGGCCCTTGGCCGCTTCTGCGGCTCACCTTCCGCTCCAGCGGTGCCGCCCCTGCGGGCCCAGCTCCGCTTCCGCGATCACAAGCGCTTCGGCGCTCCAATATCCGCCTCTACGGACTCGCTCCTGCGCCCCCATTTCCGCAGGAGCGAAAACAACAGAAACAGGATCCCAACCTGCAATTTCCATGATTTTCTTCCGTTTAACCATCCGAAAACACCCCGAGGCCCCCCGGACCCCAACGAAAACCACCAACATACTCCAAAACACGATACGAACTTGTTCCAATCATAAAAACACCATCCTAAACATTAAAATCACCAATTACACACGGATTCAAGCCTAAATTCTTTAAAACATTCCGAATTACACAATCAATCAAAAACCCGACTAAACGACGTCCGAATGACCTGAAATTTTGCAGGCACATCCAAAATCACCTAACGGAGCTACTGCAACTGTCACAATTCCATTCCGACCCCGGATCAAAATCTCACCTACCGTTCGGATTTCGCCAAAATTCAACCTTAGCCAATTCAAGCCTATTTCTACACCGGCCTCCAAATTCAATTCCGATCGCTCCCCTAAGTCACAAATCACCTTCCGGAACTAACCGAATCATCAGAATCCGATTCCGAGCCCTCTAACCAAATAGTCAACTCCGTGTTGACTTTCCTTATTCAAGTTTCCTTCACAAGGCTATATGCCTCATTTTCAATCCAATTCACTCCTAACTCACCCGATAGAATTTAACATTGAAATAAAAGCATAAAACATACAATTTCAACATAACGGGGTGGTAATTCCCGTGACGACGGGCCGGGTCGTCACAGGTGTTAGGGAGCGAAGGATCTTTTCTACCACACGAACATCTTCAATTTTCTCTCTGTACCTTTTCAATTGGTTCACAGCAGCCCGCACTCTTGAACAATAATCCGAAATAGATTCGGATTCCTTCATTTTTAAAGCTTCAAAATCAGCCCTTAGAGATTGAAGCTTCACCTTCTTCACTTTGTCAACTCCTTGGAGAGATGTTTGTAAAATCTCCCAAGCTTCTTTTGAGGTGGTTGCATCGGCCACCTTCTCAAACATGGTATCATCCAAACATTGATGGATAAGAGAGAGGGTTTGTTGATCCTTCTTCCTTAATTTTGCCAAAGAATCCTTCTCATTTTGAGGCAAAGTTTCCTCATTGTCGGGTTCCTCAAACCCTTCTTCTACAATCTTCCATGCATCTTGAGAGCCAAGTATGGCTTTCATCCTTATACACCATTTTTTGGTAGTTCTTTTTTGTAAGACGAGGAAATTGGAAAGCAAGTAGGCCGTTGCCATTATTTGCCATGGCTCTGATACCACTATGTTAGAAAAGAGAACAATATAGAAGAAGAGGTTATATTCTAAGTGAAGAAGAAGAGTAAGGGAAGAACACTTTGTATTTTGGGAGAGGAGTTGTTTTCATTCAACTTGATGCAAATGGCACTACAAGAGGGCTTATTTATAGGTGCTAATGGAGCACCCTAGAACCATTCTAGATAAATCTTATCACCTAGAATACAATAGATTATTCTAGAGTTTCTACAAGATAAGATTTATCTCCTAGGAATTACAAAGAGAATTCTAGACATTGCACATGCTAGATTATCCAAGACAATTCTAGAACAAGTACCATCTAGATAATTCTAAATTATTATTATCATTGTAATTATTATTATTATTAACAAACTCTCTATTGACACTGAAACGCTATACAAATACAACAATAGAAAATTAACACTACGAAGAGTAAAAACTATAATAGAGAAGAGAAAATGAACAAAATAAAGTATTAATAATAAACAAATACAACAAAAAAGGCTGGAGAAATATAAAAAATTACCTCAATTAATGAAATCACTATGAAACAGTTACTGCATATTCAACGATTAATTTCTTTTTACAAGTAAAATTTATTTCTAATGCATTTGAAATCTTTGATCTTGAGTGAATTCAAATTTTTCCAGCTGGCATTTCTAATGCATGCCTAGAATTAATTGGATATTTTCAATGGCTTAACATCCTTATTTTTTTTATATCAATTTCTATTTGCTCCAAGTTTTTAGCATTTGGGAATCCGAAAATTCATCTTTACAAACTAATAGGAAAGTACCATTGTTTTTCCGTTGAAGAGCTCCTGATTTTGCGCCAAAGAGTCATGAATTCCTTAGCCTATATATATCATGATTTTGTTCGCTTATAATAGAATTTGAAGAGACACTTTTTGAAATTCAAAAAAAAAAGTTTGAAGCAAATGAAATTACTACCATAAAAAATAGAATGATAACAAGCATGAATTTGGGAAGGCCGAAGAGAACCAAAAAAGCAAGGAGAAAACGAAAAACAGAAAAGATTTAAACAAAAACTGAAAGATGATCCGACCTGAAGTTATAGCTATTAAAGATGAAGGAACGGAAAGAATTCTTGAAAGTCCAAAGAGAAAAATAGACGAATGGATATTTCCAGTATTATATTGTGTCTATGTTGGAACAAAAGCACGTGGAGTGAATGAAAGACACTTTTATGAGCATAATGACGGTTTTACCCTTGGTCGACCAAGTTAGCTTTTCTATATAATAGAAATAGAAATTTGGATTGTGACCAATTTCCGTTGGTCATCTCGGACTGTTAACTCGTATTCTTTACGCAAGCCCCCTTTTGTTGCTGACTTGAATTGTGATCTGAGATATTTTGCCCTTTCTCTGAGTAATACTTTACTACTGCAATTTGACATATGTGCCCATTTTTTCAGGTGGGCTCTTAGTTGTTGATGCTTGAAAAGTATTCTTCCAACGACATTCTTGTTGTTGCCTTGAACTTGTATTATTCTAACGGCATCCTTGTTGTTGCCTTGAACTTGTATTTTTTACTGTTCCAACGACATTCTTGTTGTTGCCTTGATGATGTTCAACCACTTCAATTTGAAATATGTGTCCATTTTCCAGGTGGACTCCTGCTAGCGACAAAATAAACAACCAAAGAAAAATTTTCTCTGCCCCAATATGGTGACTAGGCATATTATGCTATTAAAAGAAAATTTTCAATTTTGAAAAAGTATTCCCTCATTATCCAGGTGGGCGCCTGAGCAAAAATTAAAAATGCAGAAAAATATTCCCGTGTTATACAGGTGGACGCCTGAACAGAATTAAAAATGCAGAAAAATATTCCCTTGTTATACATGTGGGCGCCTGAACAAAAATTGAAAATGTTGAAAATATTCCCTTGTTATACAGGTGGGTGCCTGAGCAGAAATTAAAAATGCTGAAAATATTCCCTTGTTATACAAGTGGGCGCCTGAACAGAAATTGAAAATGCTAAAAATATTCCCTTGTTATACATGTGGGAGCCTGAACAGAAATTGAAAATGCTGAAAATATTCCCTTGTTATACATGTGGGCGCCTGAACAGAAATTGAAAATTTTTGTGTGACTAGAGTCTATCTTAGGTGAAAAATTCATCAAACTAAGACCTTTAATCTTAGGAGAAAGTTTCAACAGACTAAGATTTTACCTTTATCTTAGGGGAAAAATTCATCAGACTAAGACTTTTAATCTTTGGAGAAAGTTTCAACAGACTAAGATTTTGACTCTCATTGGACTAGGTCCATTTCTGTGTAGTCTCAGGAGGAAGATCCATCGGACTGAGATTTTGCCTCTAGGAGATAATTCATCAGACGGGGTCCAATTCTGTGTAGTCTCAGGAGGAAGATCCATTGGACTGAGATTTCGACTCTAGGAGATAATTCATCGGACTAGGTCCATTTTCTGTGTGGTCTAATGAGGAAGATCCATCGGACTGAGATAATGACTCCAAGAGATAATTCATCAGACTGGGTCCCTTTTCTGTGTTTAGGTTTTTTTAATCTTTCAAAGATTTTGACTCAAAGAGATAATTCATCAGACTTTGTCCATTTATGAATTCAGACTTTCTTAAGCTTTCAAATTCGACAATCTTTTCTTTGTTTTTTCAACTTCTGCTTTCCTTTATTTTTCCAACATCTGCTATTCCTTTTTTTTCCAAATTATGCCTTCCTTTCCTTTTCAAATTATGCCCCCATTTCCTTCTGCTTTCATTTTCAAGTTATGCCTTTCCTTTTATTGACTTCTGCCTTCCTTTTGTTTTCAAATTACATTATCTCTTTAACTTAGGTGAAAACTTCATCAGACTAAGATTTCATCTTAGGTGAAAGTTTCAACGGACTAAGATTCTTTCCTTTTATGTTAGGTGAAAAATTCATCATACTAAGACTTTTATCTTAGGAGAAAGTTCAACAGACGAAGATTTTATCCTTTTATCTTAGGTGAAAAATTCATCGGACTAAGATTTTCATCTTAGGTGAAAGATTCAACAGACTAAGATTTTGACTCTTAGCATTCTCCGAAACTTGTTTCATTTATCTCTCGACTTGAAGTGTCCACCTTCAAAAACAACTGTATTTACCTTCATGCTCTTCGGATGACCACCCGATAAATAAAATTTTTAATGTGACAGAACATTTTCTGCCCCTGTTTGATAATTCTCTTGTAGAATATCTTTTGTCCCTGCTTCAAAACAAAGAAAAATCTATTAGTTTAAAATGCGGTGGTTAGTTGTGGCCTTTAACTTTGATGGTGATTACTATTTCTCTTCCTTTGATAATTGCTTTCTACTTGAATGCCTTGCCTGTTCACCGACTATCCATTTTCCTTTGTCGTCCTTGTCATAGGAAATACTTCTTTTTTTTGTTCAAACTCGCAGCCCTTACGGTCTGTCATTTTACCAATTCCTCGGATCCCACAAACTCCGATCTTAAAGTCTATTTGAAGACCTTGAATATTTCTTGACTGACTCCTTCCTTTGTTAAAATATATACCTCCTCTCTGTTTGAACCCCGTACTTCCATTTGTTATATTATTCCCGAGTTGGCCTTTTTCCGACCTTTGTGTCTCGCATGAACCCTAAACATTTTTAATTGTTACCCATTTCATTGCGCATGCTGCTCTTTTGGTTGAAATCACCGGCCTTCATTTTTAATTGTTACCCATTTCATTGCGCATGCTGCTCTTTTGGTTGAAATCACCGGCCTTGTCTTTTCCTAACTTACGACAATTGACGTGTTGGCCAAATCCCATCTCGTGCAAATGGAAAGCTTGGTGGCAAACTTTGAAATCATTTCTTTATTTATTATGACCCGATAGAATCAGGAAGAACGAAAGATAAGAGAAATGGGAAGAATAGTGTGAAAGAAAAAGTGGAGAGAAACGATTCCTAATAAGAAACCTACAGAAGAATGACTGTCACGACCCAAATCCGGTCGTGATGGCGCCCAACAATCAAGCTAGGCCAGCCAGACCAACAATTTAATTATAACACAATACCAGCCCCCAAATGGACAACCCAAGAAGAATATATGAGTTTAAGAACTCCAATAATAATAATACTGAACAAAATACTGACACTCCCAAAGATCCGGAGTCACAAGTCTAGAGCCTCTAACAAGATCCAACAGGAAATAGAGGGTACGATATAGAAGTACTCAAGTCTGAATACAAAATATAAAATAACAACCGGAATGAGAGGAGAAGCTAGGTTCTGCGAACGTAGGCAGCTACCTCAGCAACTCGATGTGACAATGTAAACGCCGGAGATGCCCGTCTACTGCTCCTGAGTACCTGAGTCTGCACACAAAAGGTGCAGGGAGTAGGGGTGAGTACTAAGTACTCAGTGAGTAACAAATATATATATGTAGCTGAGACAGTAAGAAATCCACAAAATACCACAATATGAAGCTACACTACAGTCCGAATCTCCTACAAACTAGCAACAATAATACAATACAGCTACCACAGAGTAATTCAACAAATACAGATGCAATGCAATGCACATAACCGCTACGGCGTGTAGCCCGATCCAATTTAACGTCGACGGCGCTCACCGGGGGTGTGTACAGACTCCGGAGGGGCTCCTACAGCCCAAGCGCAATACTGCTGCGGCGTGCAGCCCGATCCTCATATCAACCACTGCGGCGTGCAGCCCGATCCCATGCTCAGTCCACAATAAGCAAATAAGTCACAAAACAATTCATTATCCTTAATTCCAGTTCTCAATTCATAATTTATGAAAAATACTTTAACTTTATTAGATTTGTAAAAGCCGGTGACTTAGCATTTCAAAAGTGTGATTTCAATTTCCAGGACTGAGATTAGTGATTTAAGCAATTTTAGCTATCACATAAATATTGTCCTCTAAGGACGCTACAGGTCGGCACAAGGCCCCAAACAAGGCTTACAGCCCACAAATATAGCAAATACAATGTATTTCCAACACTAACAACATATTATTCATTTTCGGGATGGACCAAGTCTCAATCCCCAATCACAATCAATCCCGCACCTGCCACGGTGTGCGAGCCACGCCCTATTAGCGTCACAATGTGCTAAGCCGGGGGTTTCGAACCCTCAAGCTACCATATACACAAACTACTCACCTCTAGCCGGTCGTAGACTCGTCCGCGATGCCTTTTCCTTTGAATTTCGCTCCCTCGTGCGTAGAATCTAGTCAAACCACAATAATTATATCAAATACGGGTCAAAGAATCATAACCCACTTCCATTTATATGAAATTCGCATAATTACACTAAGTTGGTAAAACCCGACCCCGGGCCCCACTGCTCGGAAAATTCCGAAATTAGTACCAACGCGATCCTTATCTCGCCACGAGTCCGTGCATATAAAATTTATCGAAATCGGAGTTCAAATGGCCTTCCAAATCCAAAAATCCCGTTTTCATTACTTAGGCCACATTTCTTCAAGATTTCAACTCAATTTCATGAAGATTGATGTTAATACTACCATAAAATGATGTTTTTGAGTCAAGAATCTTACCTCCGACGAATACCCGATGACTTCTCGTGATTTCCTCGAGTTTTCTTCTCTCTAGGGCTCAAAGTTGTGTTTTGGGGGTGTAAACCCGTAACCCTTTTGTTCTGCAATTTAATTCACTGCCAGAGACTGTTGTTCTTCGCGTTCGCGTGAGCTCCCACGCGTTCGCGAAGAACAGATCCTCCTTACTCTTCGCGTTCGCGTCGCTTACCACGCGTTCGCGATGCACAATTCCATTACCCTTCGCGAACGCGACACATCCCACGCGTTCGCGATGTACAAGTTTCCAGCCTCCTAGATTTCTTCTACGCGTTCGCGATACACCTCCCGCGAACGCGAAGCACAACACCCACGACCCTACGCGAACGCGACCCAAGCAACGCGTTCGCGATGCTTAACACTCCTGACCTACGTGAACGCGACTCCCTCTCCCGCGAACGCGATGCACAAAAAGGCTTGGCCTTCGCGAACGCGACACTTGTCACGCGAACGCGAAGGCTTAAGGGCCTGGGCAGAACGTGCAGATTTTTGCCAAGTCCAAATGCCCGGTTGATGGTCCGAAATCATCCCGAGGCCCCCGGGACCCCAACGAAAACCACCAATGTACCCCAAAACATGATACGAACTTGTTCCAATCATAAAAACACCATACTAAACATCAAAATTACCAATTATCCACGGATTCAAGCCTAAGTTTCTTCAAAACTTTCAAAACTAACATTCAATCCAAAACCCGGTCAAACGATGTCCGAATGACATGAAAATTTGCAGACACATCCAAAATCACATAACGAAGCTACAGAAATTGTCGGAATTCCATTCCGACCCCGGATCAAAATATCACCTACCATCCGGTTTTCGCCAAAATTCAACATTCGCCAATTCAAGCTTAAAACTACACCGGACCTCCGAATTCAATTCCGATTGTTCTCCTAAGTCATAAATGATCCCCGGAACTAGTCGAATCATCAGAATCTGGTTCCGAGCACTCTAACTCAATAGTCAATTCTTGGTTGACTTTCCATATTCAAGCTTTCTCCAAACATGCTATTTGTTTCATTTTCAATCCAGATCGCTCCTAACTCACATGATATACTCTAATACTGTTTTAAAAGCATAATATATGTAAATTCAAGGTAACGGGGTGGTAATTTCCGTAACGACGGGCCGGGTCGTTACATTCTCCCCAACTTAAACAAACGCTCGTCCGCGAGCGGGTTAAGAAACATACCTGGAGCATCAAACAAGTATGGATATCTGCTCCGCATTTCCTGCTCGGTCTCCCAAGTTACTTCCTCCACGAGACGACCTCTCCACTGCACTTTTACTAAAGTTATATCCTTAGATCTCAGCTTACGAACCTGTCGACCCAAAATGGCTACTGGTTCCACATCATAAGTCAAATCCTCATCTAGTTGTATCGTGCTGAAGTCCAACACATGAGACGGGTCTCCGACATACTTCCGGAGCATAGATACATGGAACACCGGGTGAACTCCCGACAAACTGGGTGGCAAAGCAAGCATATAAGCCACCTCCCCAACTTTCCTAAGCACCTCAAAAGGTCCAATGAACCTTGGGCTCAACTTTCCTTTCTTTCCAAACCTCATAACACCCTTCATAGGCGAAACTTTCAGCAACACCTTCTCACCTACCGAATAAGACACATCTCGGACCTTCCGGTCTGCATAACTCTTCTGACGCGACTGAGCTGTGCGAAGTCTCTCCTGAATTACCTTTACCTTGTCTAAGGCATCTTGGACTAACTCTGTCCCCAACAACCTAGCCTCGCCGGGCTCGAACCAACCAACCGGAGACCTACACCGCCTCCCATATAAAGCTTCATACGGCGCCATCTGAATGCTGGACTGATAGCTATTATTGTAAGCAAACTCCGCCAAAGGCAAATAATCAGCCCATGAACTACCAAAATCAATGACACAAGCACGCAACATGTCCTCCAATATCTGAATAGTACGCTCAGACTGCCCATCCGTCTGTGGATGAAATGCTGTGCTCAACTCTACCTGTGAACCCAACTCTCGCTGAAATGTCCTCCAGAACTGAGATGTGAACTGGGTACCTCTGTCGGATATAATGGAAATGGGAACTCCATGCAATCTCACTATCTCACGGATGAATATCTCTGCCAACCGCTCTGAGGTATAGGTAGTACACACTGGGATGAAGTGAGCTGACTTGGTCAACCTATCCACCACCACCCAAACTGAATCAAACTTCCTCGTTGTCCGAGGGAGTCCACTAACAAAGTCTATAGTTATTCTTTCCCACTTCCACTCCGGAATATCAATACGCTGGAATACACCACCAGGTCTCTGATGCTCATACTTGACCTGCTGACGGTTTAGACACCGAGCCACATGGCTCACAATATCTTTCTTCATCTTTCTCCACCAGTAATGCTGCTTCAAATCCTGATACATCTTCGCGGCTCCTGGATGAATAGAGTACCGCAAACCGTGGGCCTCCTCCAATATCAACTCACGAAGGCCATCAACATTGGGCACGCATATCCGGCCCTGCATCCGCAATACACCATCACTATCAATAGTGACATCTCTGGCATCATCATGCTGAACTCTGTCCTTAAGGACAAGTAAGTGTGGATCATCATACCGGCGCTCTCGAATACGATCATATAAAGAAGAACGAGCTACTACACAAGCCATCACCCGACTGGGCTCAGAAATATCCAGCCTTACCATCTGATTAGCTAACGCCTGAACATCAACTGCTAGGGGTCTCTCCCCAACTGGAATATACGCCAAACTGCCCATACTAATAGCCTTCCGGCTTAATGCATCAGCCACTACATTGGCTTTCCCGGGATGATACAAGATGGTAATATCATAGTCTTTAAGCAACTCAAGCCATCTTCGCTGCCTCAAATTTAGATCTTTCTGCTTAAACAAATGCTGAAGGCTGCGGTGGTCTGTATATACATCACAAGATACACCATATAAGTAATGCCTCCAAATCTTCAAGGCATGAACAATAGTAGCAGCTAACTCCAAATCATGAACAGGATAGTTCTTCTCGTGGGGCTTTAGCTGACGAGAAGCATATGCAATAACTCTACCCTCCTGCATCAACACACAACCGAGTCCAACTCTGGAAGCATCACAATACACCGTATATGACCCCGAGGCCGATGGTAACACAAGTACTGGAGCCGTGGTCAAAGCCTCCTTGAGCTTCTGAAAGCTCTCCTCACATTCATCAGACCACACAAATGGAGCATTCTTCTGTGTCAACTTAGTCAATGGTGAAGCAATAGATGAGAAATCCTGAACAAACCGACGATAATAGCCTGCCAAGCCGAGAAAACTCCGAATCTCTCTAGCTGAGGAAGGTTTGGGCCAATTTTGCACTGCCTCAAACTTCTGTGGATCAACCCGAATACCATCACTGGACACTATATGTCCCAGAAAACCCACAGTATCAAGCCAGAACTCACACTTAGTAAATTTTCCATAAAGCTTCTCTTTCCTCAACCTCTGCAATGCCACTCTCAAATGCTGTGCATGCTCCTCCTGGCTGCGTGAATATACCAGGATATCATCAATAAACACAATCACAAAAGAATCAAGGTACGGCCGAAATACACTATTCATCAAGTGCATGAATGCTGCTGGGGCATTAGTCAACCCAAAAGACATCACCAGGAACGCGTAGTGCCCATATCGCGTCCTGAACGCTGTCTTCATAATATCCGAGTCCCTGATCTTCAACTGATGATAGCCCGATCGAAGATCAATCTTAGAAAATACACTAGCTCCCTGTAGCTGATCAAATAGGTCCTCAATACGAGGTAATGGGTACTTATTCTTCACTGTTACCTTGTTCAGCTGCCTGTAATCAATGCACATTCTCATTGTGCCATCTTTCTTCTTTACGAACAACACCGGTGCACCCCAATGAGACACACTTGGACGAATGAAACCCTTATCTAAGAGTTCCTGAAGTTGTTCTTTCAATTCTTTTAACTCTGCTGGTGCCATGCGATAGGGAGGAATAGAAATGGGCTGAGTGCCCGGCACCAAGTCAATACCAAAATCGACATCTCGGTCAGGCGGCATGCCTGGCAGGTCTGCTGGAAATACATCCGGAAACTCCCTCACAATGGGGACCGAATCAAGACTGGGTGTCTCGGCCTCAACATTTCTAATGAAGGCCAAATAAGACAAACAACCCTTGCCAATCATTCGTTGGGCCTTTATATAAGAAATCACCTTGTCGGACACATAATCAGTCAAGCCACGCCACTCGATCCTCGGATTACCTGGAATAGCTAGTGTGACTGTCTTGGCATGATAGTCCAGAATCGCATGATAAGGAGATAGCCAATCCATGCCTAGGATAACATCGAAATCTACCATGCCCAGTAGTAATAGATCAACTCGGGTCTCCAGACCCCCAATAGTAATAATACAGGATCGATATACCTGATCCACAATAACAGTATCCCCCACTGGGGTAGACACATGTACGGGCAAAGCAAGGATACCACGGGTCATACCTAAATGATGTGCAAAGTAAGTAGAGACATAAGAATAGGTGGATCTGGGATCAAATAAGATAGAAGCATCCCTGTGGCAGACTGAGATAATACCCGAAATGACCGCATCCGAAGCACTAGCATCTTTCCTATCCGGAAGAGCATAGAAACGAGCCTGGCCTCCACTAGTACGATCCTCACCCCTAGGGCGACCTCTGGATACCTGGCCACCAGTCCTAGCCGACTGTGCTGGTGCTGAAGAAACAGAAGTAGAAGACAAGTGTTGATCCTTCTGCAGAGACCGCTTATGGAGCCACTGAGGACACTCTCTCCTGATATGGCCCAAATCACCGCACTCAAAACAACGGCCCGAAGATGGAATAAGGGGCTGCAGAGGACCCCTCGCTACAGATGAACCCTGTGCTGAGGAAACAGGAGCAGAGTTCTGAGCTGGAAGAGCACTCAGTGCAGGCTGACTCTGCTGACGGCTCTGCTGACCCTGATAACCCTGCTGTCCTTGACGACCACGATCTGATGAAACCCCACTGGACTTTGTACGTCCAGACTGATGAGACCTGAAAGAGCGACCTCTGCTATGCTGAAATTGGCCCCTAGACGGAGCACCACTGTAACTGCCAGTACCACGAGGCCTCTTAGCCTCTCTCTCCTCTCGCTCTCTGCGGCGATCTGTCTCAATGTGACGGGCAGCATCCACCACCTCCTCAAAGGTAACTGTCGAAACTCTCTCCCCGGTCATCAATATGCGGATGGGATAAATAAGACCATCAATAAATCTCCGGATCCTCTCCCTGTCTGTAGGAACCATCCACATGGCATGACGGGCCAGCTGTGTGAATCTCATCTCGTACTGATTAACTGTCATCTCTCCCTGCTTCAGCCACTCGAACTGACGTCGCAGCTCCTCTCTCTGAGACTGAGGCACGTACTTCTCCAAAAATACCGTGGAGAACTGCTGCCAAGTGAGGGGCACTGCCCCAGCGGGCCTACGCCTCTCAAAATCCTCCCACCACTGAAATGCTGCACCTGTGAACTGAAAAGTGGTGAATGAAACACCGCTGGACTCTAGAATACCCGCGGTGCGAAGCATGCGCTGACATCTGTCAAGAAAACCCTGGGCATCCTCGCCCTCAGCACCACTGAATGTCGGAGGCTGGGACCCTGTCCCCCTGAACCTGATCTGCTCGCTGAACTGGAACCACAGGCTAAACTGGAGGAGCCTCTGGTGTCTGCAGGCCCGGCACTGCTGGCTCTGGAGTGCGTGCTGCGGGGGTCTGATGACCACCCCCGGTCAATGATGCAGCTGCTGCGGTAGTAACTGAAACCGCCTGTGCCAGGCCAGTGCAAACTGCTAATATCTGAGCCAGGGTCTCCTATAGACCCGGACTGACAATGGGCACAGCTGGTGCCAGAACTGGCACTGCTGGAGTCTCATCAACTAGAGGCTGTGGGCCAGCTGGTACTGCATTCGCTGCCCTACCTCCGCCACGACCACGGCCGCGTCCCAATGGTGGTCGTCCGCCACGTCCGTTAGCTCGTGTTCTCGCCATCCGCGAGAGAATAGAATATGGAAAGATTTAATTTCATGATAACACAAATCGCACGATATGAATTCAAGAAAATGAGGTTTTTCCTAAAGTTTCTG
The DNA here is from genome assembly GCA_032618575.1 of Nicotiana noctiflora. Lineage (NCBI taxonomy): Eukaryota > Viridiplantae > Streptophyta > Magnoliopsida > Solanales > Solanaceae > Nicotiana > Nicotiana noctiflora. The sequence continues at coordinate 60,121 of JASVEL010011358.1, read as the reverse complement.
TAGCCCTTCGAAGATAGATACGGACGTCTACGTACCGATCCGTGAAAGCCTACTAAACCGGCTCATGACTCGCGAGTCCTAATAACCTAGAGCTCTGATACCAACTTGTCACGACCCAAATCCGGTCGTGATGGCGCCCAACAATCAAGCTAGGCCAGCCGGACCAACAATTTAATTATAACACAATACCAGTCCCCAAATGGACAACCCAAGAAGAATATATGAGTTTAAGAACTCCAATAATAATAATACTGAACAAAGTACTGACACTCCCAAAGATCCGGAGTCACAAGTCTAGAGCCTCTAACAAAACCCAACAGGAAATAGAGAGTACGATATAGAAGTACTCAAGTCTGAATACAAAATATAAAATAACAACTGGAATGTGAGGAGAAGCTAGGTTCTGCGAACGTAGGCAGCTACCTCAGCAACTCGATGTGACAATGTAAACGCTGGAGATGCCCGTCTACTGCTCCTGAGTACCTGAGTCCGCACACAAAAGGTGCAGGGAGTAGGGGTGAGTACTAAGTACTCAGTGAGTAACAAATATATATATGTAGGTGACAGTAAGAAATCCACAAAATACCACAATATGAAGCTACACTACAGTCCGAATCTCCTACGAACTAGCAACAATAATACAATACAGCTACCACAGAGTAATTCAACAAATACGGATGCAATGCAATGCACATAACCGCTACGGCGTGTAGCCCGATCCAATTTAACGTCGACGGCGCTCACTGGGGGTGTGTACAGACTCCGGAGGGGCTCCTACAGCCCAAGCGCAATACTGCTGCGGCGTGCAGCCCGACCCTCATATCAACCACTGCGGCGTGCAGCCCGATCCCATGCTCAATCCACAATAAGCAAATAAGTCACAAAACAATTCATTATCCTTAATTCCAGTTCTCAATTCATAATTTATGAAAAATACTTTAACTTTGTTAGATTTGTAAAAGCCGGTGACTTAGCATTTCAAAAGTGTGATTTCAATTTCCAGGACTGAGATTAGTGATTTAAGCAATTTTAGCTATCACATAAATATTGTCCTCTAAGGACGCTACAGATCGGCACAAGGCCCCAAACAAGGCTTACAGCCCACAAATATAGCAAATACAGTGTATTTCCAACACTAACAACATATTATTCATTTCCGGGATGGACCAAGTCTCAATCCCTAATCACAATCAATCTCGCACCTGCCACGGTGTGCGAGCCACGCCCTATTAGCGTCACAATGTGCTAAGCCGGGGTTTCGAACCCTCAGGCTACCATATACACAAACTACTCACCTCTAGCCGGTCGTAGACTCGTCCGCGATGCCTTTTCCTTTGAATTTCGCTCCCTCGTGCGTAGAATCTAGTCAAACCACAATAATTATATCAAATACGGGTCAAAGAATCATAACCCACTTCAATTTATATGAAATTCGCATAATTACACTAAGTTGGTAAAACCCGACCCCGGGCCCCACTGCTCGGAAAATTCCGAAATTAGTACCAACGCGATCCTTATCTCGCCACGAGTCCGTGCATATAAAATTTATCGAAATCGGAGTTCAAATGGCCTTCCAAATCCAAAAATCCCGTTTTCATTACTTAGGCCACATTTCTTCAAGATTTCAACCCAATTTCATGAAGATTGATGTTAATACTACCATAAAATGATGTTTTTGAGTCAAGAATCTTACCTCCGATGAATACCCGATGACTTCTCAGGTGATTTCCTCGAGTTTTCTTCTCTCTAGGGCTCAAAGTTGTGTTTTGGGGGTGTAAACCCGTAACCCTTTTGTTCTGCAATTTAATTCACTGCCAGAGACTGTTGTTCTTCGCGTTCGCGTGAGCTCCCACGCGTTCGCGAAGAACAGATCCTCCTTACTCTTCGCGTTCGCGTCGCTTACCACGCGTTCGCGATGCATAATTCCATTACCCTTCGCGAACGCGACACATCCCACACGTTCGCGATGTACAAGTTTCCAGCCGCCCAGATTTCTTCTACGCGTTCACGATACACCTCCCGCGAACGCGAAGCACAACACCCACGACCCTACGCGAACGCGACCCAAGCAACGCGTTCGCGATGCTTAACACTCCTGACCTACGCGAACGCGACTCTCTCTCCCGCGAACGCGATGCACAAAAAGGCTTGGCCTTCGCGAACGCGACACTTGTCACGCGAACGCGAAGGCTTAAGGGCCTGGGCAGAACCTGCAGTTTTTCTGCAGATTTTTGCCAAGTCCAAATGCCCGGTTGATGGTCCGAAATCATCCCGAGGCCCCCGGGACCCCAACGAAAACCACCAACGTACCCCAAAACATGATACGAACTTGTTCCAATCATAAAAACACCATACTAAACATCAAAATTACCAATTATCCACGGATTCAAGCCTAAGTTTCTTCAAAACTTTCAAAACTAACATTCAAACCAAAACCCGGTCAAACGATGTCTGAATGACCTGAAAATTTGCAGACACATCCAAAATCACATAACGAAGCTACAGAAATTGTCGGAATTCCATTCCGACCCCGGATCAAAATATCACCTACCATCCGGTTTTCGCCAAAATTCAACATTCGCCAATTCAAGCTTAAAACTACACCGGACCTCCGAATTCAATTCCGATTGTTCTCCTAAGTCATAAATGATCCCCCGGAACTAGTCGAATCATCAGAATCCGGTTCCGAGCACTCTAACTCAATAGTCAACTCTTGGTTGACTTTCCATATTCAAGCTTTCTTCAAACATGCTATTTGTTTCATTTTCAATCCAGATCGCTCCTAACTCACCCGATATACTCTAATACTGTTTTAAAAGCATAATATATGTAAATGCAAGGTAACGGGGTGGTAATTCCCGTAACGATGGGCTGGGTCGTTACAATGACCCATCGAATGTGAATACCGACTCTAGCGACCTTGACATACACTTTTAGCCTTCTCTATATAGTAAATCTGATGTTCATCTCTTGTTGCAACTTTCCATGAAACTGCCCAATCTGATTCATAATCCTCAGTTGACTTGTAGTGCCCATAGGATTTTCACCATCAAGCCTCTCTCATTTGATATTTCTCTCAACTCACTGTCGCCTTACGGTGCCCGTGAGAGTTTTCACCAATAAGACTCTCTCATTTTGATTTCTTTCATCTCGGAGTCCCGTGGTGGTTCTCATCATCTCTTTAATTCTTCATTTTCCTTTGTTTGGACCGGACTATTGCCCCTGATGTGATTCACCTTTGCTTGCTTGACTCGGTATTTCTTGAAGATTGATCAGAAGGTCTTTCTTTGGACCATAATGCAGGCTTTTGGATGGGATTTGGAAAGAATGATATAAAGGCTCAAATTATTTCAACGTGGGTTAACGATTACAACTTTCGGAATCGTATTTCTTCAACAACCATAATTCATGCCCCAGTTTCCTACTTGTGGATTTTTTGGACTTTTCTTCTGTTGTGACTGAACCTCAGTGAGGCTGCCTACGTACCCATTTGGGATCAAGTCAAACGTAGTTCGAATTATAAGATCGCTTCCTTGTTGCGATTTGACTTCTCCCGATTTCTTCTCCTTTGCGTTCTTTTCTTACTTTTCTTTTTTTTCTTTTCTTTTTTCTTTTCTTTTTTCTTTCTTTCTTTTTCTTTTCATATTTTCTTTTCTTTTTATTTTCTTTTCTTTTTCTCTTTTTCTTTTTTTTTTCTTTTCTCTTCTTTTCTTCTTTCTTTTGTTTCTCCACTTGATTTCCCTGTTCAATCTTCAATTTTTGTTGTTGATTCCGAAAGAGGGATATGAAAGAAAATATAATAAGGCTCAAAGGGATAATAATGGATAAAGTGTTTGGATAGCTGAACAAACTGCCTTCGTCATGCCAATCTTCAAAACCTACCAAGTACAAACTACACAGTTAAACACCTTTGATTGATTCACATATTTTCCTTCTTTATTTGTAGCTTCTTAGTGCCATTGAGCAAAAATCTCGATACCACGAATGGTCCATTTAGCTTTGGGGTAATCTTGCCTTTGGCTTTAAACCGATGAATCATGATGCATTTCCACGGCATTTCTTTACGTTCTATTTTCCAGTTTCACTTGGTTCAGGCTTCAAAGTATTCCAAAATGTTTCATTTCTTCCAAATACCTTTACATTGTTTCATTGCCAAATTGACCTTTAAACCAGGCCAAGAATTATGTGCATGTCATGTCACTAAAATCAATATGAAAAGAATTGTATAATGATTAGAAATGGAGTGACTAGAAATATTGGGAAACAAAGAACTGTATTAAACTGATGGGTTGAAACAACAGGACGAACAACAAAACGAACAGACTAGACTCGAATTACAAACCTAAATGGCTCTAAACAAATTTATTACTAAACAAAGCAAAGTGGAAAGATAGAAGGATTTTGACTCCCAAGACAATGTCCGGATTACAACCCTGAAATAAATCAGGCAACAGAAATGACACCAAAATAAACCACCAAAACTCCAAGAGGTGGAGCGCCTTCTCAATTACCAAGCATGGAATCTTAGCCACTGAGTTCTTCATTAATGTTGCCAAAACCACTATCTGTTTCAATATCTTCAACTTCAGTTGACAATTTCCCAAGAAGATTCTCATCCCCCACGTCACCGGGCATCATTCCCACCAGGTGTGCCTCCTCGTGTAATGGATGCAGCATGTTATTCTGAATTCCATTATCTTGAATTAAATTTTCCTGGATCATCCTTGCTATTTCTCTTTTAAAATCCCGACAATTTTCCACATTGTGCCCCAGAGCATTTGAGTGATATTCACACCTTTTAGATGAATCAAAGCTTATCGCACGTCGATCCACCAGATTTGGAGGAACTTGCAATCATGTCATGTTGTCTTAACTTCTCAAACAAGCTTGCATAGGACTCTCCTATTGGTGTAAAATTATCTTTCAACTTTTGTTCTCTTCCATACCCCTAGCTTGGATGTGGGTTATAAGGTGCTTGGAAATTTTACAGAGGCTGGTGGAGATTTTGTGATGTTCGTGCTCGCTTTCTTGGGTGATTTGAGGGTTGGGCAACATACTGGACTGGATCAACAAAGTATGGAGGGTTCTAAGGTGGGTAGTAATGTTTAATGAGGCCATGGAAAACCTGATGGGGCTACATATACCTCCGAGATGTTCTCCTAGAACCTCTTCTTGACCCTAACATCACCATGATTTCTTCATCCCTCCCATTCGCATCATCAAATTCACTTTGAACAGTATGAGCTGCATCTTTGAGAGTTGCTTGACTTATAATTTTGCATGTCTTAAGACCTTTTTCTACCATTTCTCCCATTTTGATTATTTCTTCAAAGGATTGGCCAACTGCATATATCATGTTTTGAAAGTAATCCGGCTCTTGAGCCTGAAGGAAAACAGTGACTAGCTCGTGGTCATCCATGGGTGGCTTATCTCTAGCTGCATGCTGTCTCCATTTGATAGCATATTCCTTGAAACTTTAAGTTGGTTTCTTTTTCAGTTTAGAATGGGAAATACGGTCTGGGGTAATGTCGATATTGTATTGAAACCGTTTGATAAAGGCCCGTGCCATATCATCCCAGACGTACCAACAAGACGTGTCTTGATCCCAAAACCATTCAGATGCTACTCCCGAGAGGCTTTCCCCGAAATAAGCTATAAGCAATTCTTCATTTCTTCCCACACCTCTTAGTTGGTTGCAATACCTTTTTAGGTGGGCTATGGGGTTTCCATGTCCATCGTACTTTTCCAATTTGGGAACCTTGAAACCAGGAAGTAAGTGGACATCGAGGAACATACATAGATCTCTGAAGGCAACACTCTTTTGACCTGTCATTGCTTGCGTGTTTTTCAGCTGTTGTTCTATCTTTTCACTCTTTGGGAGATTTCTTCTTGTACCTTCTTTCGGGTAGGCTTCTTGATGTTTGCAGGAAGATCAAATGAGTATGAGTGGTACTCGGGTGAATGGTACTGTTCTTGTTGTATAACAAATTGTGACTCATGAAAAGGCTGTCCCTGGCTATTGGCCCATAGTTGACGCATTTTGGTTATTTGTTGTTTCAGTGTTCTATTTTCCTCAACCACAGAAGACCCTTGTTGAACTCTCTGATCCTGAGTCTCTTGAGCGCTCGTAACAACTTCGATGTCAGTTATATTTTCCTTGGATTTTTTTTCCAATTTACCACAGCCAACCACCTCAACTTTCTGGATTAACAAAACGAAGCCACCATGTTAGCGTTAAGGCATTATTTTTATTTCTGTTTTTCTTTTATTTATGCCATTTTGTTGTCTTTTTTATTTTTAGTTTGATTATGCATATGGTCGAATCCTATGTAGCTTGCCTGCATATCATGACCCCGCATAAATCAGACCGAGCGTAGTTCTTGCAAATTAATGCAAAATGGATGTTTATTTTTATTTTTGAATTTGTTTTCTTTGAAAGAAAATTATATGTCACGACCCGGATTTTCCCCCAATATCGGGATCGTGATGGCGCCTACTCGTGGTAGCTAGGCAAGCCACTGTATTCATACTATCCTGGTTTATAACACAATTTTAATTAAATAAATGCGGAATACTTTATCGAAATGGAAATAACAAATCACAAGGTAAAAATCATACTGAAATCCTCTACCCAAGACTTGGAGTCACCAACTCACAAACTACTATGGAATACTACACATAAAAGTCTGAAGGAAATATATCATAATTCTGTTTGTCCTGGAACAAAGAGACTACAGCTAATAACATAATAAAGAGAGAGATGCCGGGCCTGCGGACGTCTGCAAGCTACCTCGGTCTCAAATATGATCAACTCCCACTCAATCGATTTACTGCTGCTGTTGCTCCTGATCGTAACCTGGACTCGTGCAAAAACGCACAGAAGTGTATCATCAGCACAACCGACCCCATGTGCTGGTAAGTGCCTGGCCTATCCCGGCGAAGTAGTGACAAGCCTAGGACCAGACACTCACATAAACCTGTGCAATTCAATATATATATATATGTGTACCACAAAATAACAAGAAATAATCAAGTAATAACACAATAAGGAATATCTTAAAGAATTCAACAATTAACCACGGTTAATAATTTCACAAGGAAAAACAAAGTGTAATGTAAACACAAGTAATATCGATTCAAGAAATAGCAAACAGTTGCACGGCATCACCCTTCGTGCTTTTACTCTCATCCTCACATTCATAGTACGGCATGATCCTTCGTACATGGTTCAATAATAGGGCACGGCATGATCCTTCGTGCATAAATAAATAAACATGGCACGGCATCACCCTTCGTGCATTATCACTCTTCCTCACCCAAATAACAATCAAATAAGTTCACAAGGAAAACAAGGTATAATGGAAACACAAGTAACATCAAGTCAAGGAATGGCAAATAGTTGCACGGCATTACCCAAATAAGATATAATGGAAAAACAAGTAATATCAAGTCAAGGAATAGCAAACAATTGCACGGCATCACCCTTCGTGCTTTTACTCTCATCCTCACATCCATAGTACGGCATGATCCTTCGTACATGGTTCAATAATAGGGCACGGCATGATCCTTCGTGCATAATCAATAAATAAACGTGGCACGGCATTAACCTTCGTGCATAAATAAATGAACATGGCACGGCATCACCCTTTGTGCATTATCACTCTTCCTCACCCAAATAACAATCACAGTTAAGGGTAAAGAAAGAAACAGTAATTTATAATCCGTCCCATCAAGGGCAATCAACAATAATCTTCACAACAAGTCCCAACAAGGGAGAACAATGACGATTCATCTGTAATATATATCTCAAAATAATTATTTTTTTCAACGACTCACGGTCATACTAGACGCCAGTGTATGGATGCTCGCCACCACAGCCCATACACCGCACTCGATCACATAACACATAACACATAATCCTATTCCCTCAAGCTAGGATAGAACAAACACTTACTTCGAATGCTTATGAACAATTCAATCCGTGGAAATGTCTTTTCTTTCAATTTAGCTCCAATCCAACCGTATCTATACACAATTGATTTAATATCATCAATTCTACTCAACAAACTAATTCTTAATACCAAATAACACTTTTACAACATTCTGCCATGAATAGTAAATTTCAACTCCGGGCCCACATGGTCGGAATTCGGGGTTAGGACTAAAATCCGGTTACCCATCCCCCCACGAGTTCATGTATATAATTTGTTTCAAAATCGGACCTCAATTCGAGGTCCAATTCCCCAATTTATGAAAAACCCTATTTTCTAACAAAAACAAGAATTTTACCATGAAAATCATTGATTTCTTATGAAAAACATGTTTAATGATGTTAGGAATTGAAAGAATTAAGTAAAAAGTGACTTACAATCGTTTTGATGAAGAAGAAATCCTTGAAGAGTCACAAATGGGTGTTTTGGTTTTGTGAAAAATGAAGAAATGACTGAAATTCGTGTTTTTCAGGTCTCTGTGTTCGCATTTGCGAACATGGGTTCGCAATTGCGAACCCCGACCAATTTCTGGAGTTTGAAAAATAAGCTAAGGGTGGAAAGTTCGCATTTGCGAACATTTGTTCGCATTTGCGAACAGCTCGCATTTGCGAACTAATGTTCGCATTTGCGAACACATGCTGTACAAGGCATTGTTCGCATTTGCGAACAATGGTTCGCATTTGCGAACCAAGGCAGTCACACTGGGACGTTCGCATTTGCGAACAATGGTTCGCATTTGCGAACCAAGGCAGCACTGGGGACCTTCGCAAATGCGAACAATTGCTCGCATTTGCGAACAAGTCTGGCTTCGCATTTGCGATCAAGGCTCGCATTTGCGAGCCTTGCCTTACACTGTTCCCTTCGCAATTGCGAGAAATTCTTCGCAATTGCGAAGCCAACAGCTGGGTGAAAAAAAACCAGCAGTTCAAAATTCAGAATTTCATCCAACGGCCTATCAAATCTTTACCCGAGCCCCCCGGGCTCCAAACCAAACATGTACACAACCTCAAAAACACATTATGGACTTGTTCGTGCGTTCATATCGCCAATATCACCTCGTTTTAATCAAATCGAGCCTCAAACTCATGATTTTCATACTTTTGATTTTCAAAACTTCTTAACTTGGAACTCAAGGTCCAAAACATCTCAAACGACATCCAAATGTCACCAAACTTTACAGAAATCACATATATAATATTTAAGACTTGTACCGGGCGTCGGAACCAAAATATGAGCCCGATACCAAGGTCTATTAATTTATTTCCTTTAATAATTGCATCAAAAACAATTTCACATAAAAATTCATAACTTGGGCTCTAGGCCTCAGGAATTCGACTCCGGACACATGTCCAAGTCCCATATTTTCCTACGGACCTCTCGGGACCATCCAATCTCGGGTCCGGATCCGTTTACCAAAAATGTTGACCGAAGTCAACCATATCAATATTAATATCATTTTTATCCAAATTTCTCATAGAATTCATATTTTCTATCACAAAATCTTTCCGGCTACATGCTCGGATCGTGCACGTAAATCGAGGCAACATAGAATGAGGTTTTCAAGGCCTCGGAAGCTCGAAATGATTAATTAAATAAGTGATGACCCTTTGGGTCGTCACAATCTCCACCTCTAAAACAACCGTTCGTCCTCGAACGGACAAAAGAAAGAAGTACCTGAGTCAGGAAACAAGTGTGGGTAACGGCTCCGCATATCGGACTCGGACTCCCAGGTCGATGCCTCAGGAGGCTGACCTCTCCACTGAACACGCACAGAAGGATAACTCTTCGACCTCAGCTGTCGAACCTGCCGGTCTAGAATAGCCACCGGCTCCTCCTCGTAGGATAGATCATTGTCCAATTGGACAGTACTGAAGTCTAACACATGTGTGGGATCGCCGTGGTATCTCCGAAGCATAGATACGTGAAAACCTGGATGCACGGCTGATAAGCTAGGCGGCAAAGCTAATTTGTAAGCCACCCCTCCCACTCTGTCTAGAATCTCAAATGGGCCAATATACCTAGGGCTGAGCTTGCCCTTCTTCCCAAACCTCATCACGCCCTTCATAGGCGACACCCGGAGCAATACTCGTTCACCAACCATGAAATCTACATCTCGAACCTTACGATCCGCATAAGTCTTTTGCCTAGACTGAGCTGAACGCAATCTCTCCTGAATAGTCTTGACCTTATCCAAGGCCTCCTAAACTAAGTCTGTTCCTAACAACCGAGCCTCTCCCGGTTCAAACCATCCAACTGGTGATCGACATCGCCTACCATACAACGCCTCATACGGGGCCATCTGGATGCTAGACTGATAGCTGTTATTGTAGGCGAACTCTGCTAATGGCAGAAACTGGTCCCACGACCCTCCAAAATCAATAACACGAGCTCGAAGCATGTCCTCTAGAATCTGAACAGTCCTCTCGGACTGGCCATCCGTCTGAGGATGAAATGTTGTACTCAACTGAACCTGGGTGCCTAACTCCTGCTGGACCGCTCTCCAGAACCGCGAGGTAAACTGCGTTCCTCGATCAGAGATAATAGATACCGGCACCCCATGGAGATGAACAATCTCCCTAATGTAAACCTCCGCTAACCTCTCCGACGAGTAGGAGACAGATACTGGAATAAAGTGTGCTGATTTGGTCGGCCTATCAACAATGACCCAAATAGCATCAAATTTCCTCCGAGTCAAAGGAAGTCCAGTAACGAAGTCCATAGTGATCCGCTCCCATTTCCACTCGGGAATTTCAATCCTCCGGAATACACCACCAGGTCTCTGGTGCTCATATTTCACCTGCTGACAATTTAGACACCGAGCGACATACGCAACGATATCTTTCTTCATTCTGCGCCACCAATAGTGTTGTCGTAAGTCCTGGTACATCTTCGCGGCGCCTGGGTGAATAGAATACCGCGAACTGTGGGCTTCTGCTAAGATCAACTCTCGAATTCCTGCGACATTGGGCACACAAACTCGACCCTGCAATTTCAATACCCCATCATCATCTAGATTTACCTGAGTGGCACCTCCCCGCTGTACCGTATCTCTCAACTCACGCAAATGAGGATCATCAAATTGCCTCTCACGGATACGCTCTAATAAGGAAGAACGAGCGATCGTGCAGGCTAACACTCTGCTAGGCTCAGAAATGTCTAATCTCACGAACCGGTTGGCTAAGGCCTGGACATCTAGAGCTAATGGTCTCTGATTGACCGGAATATATGCAAGACTACCCATGCCGGCATACTTTCTACTCAATGCATCGGCCACCACATTGGCCTTACCTGGGTGATATAATATAGTAACATCATAGTCTTTTAGCAACTCTAACCATCTCCGCTGTCGTAGATTCAACTCCTTCTGTTTGAACAAGTACCGTAGGCTTTTGTGATCGGTGTACACCTCACATGTCACACCATATAGATAATGCCTCCAGATCTTTAAGGCATGAACCACTGCTGCTAACTCAAGATCATGAACTGGATAATTCTTCTCATGTATCTTTAACTGCCTCGAAGCATAAGCGATAACCTTACCATCCTGCATCAATACCGCTCCAAGCCCTGTACGAGATGCGTCACAATAAACTGTATGAAAGGCCCTGAACACGTGGGCAAAACCAATACCAGTGCCATAGTTAGGGCTGTCTTGAGCTTCTGAAAGCTCGCCTCACACTCGTCTGACCATCTGAACTGGGCAGCCTTCTGGGTCAATCTGGTCATCGGGGCTGCAATAGAGGAAAATCCCTCTACGAACCGACGGTAATAACCTGCTAACCCCAAGAAACTCCGTATCTCGATCACTGAAGCTGGTCGAGGCCAATTCTTAACTGCCTCAATCTTCTTCAGGTCTACCTAAATACCCTCCGCTGATACAATATGACCAAAAAATGCAACTGAACTCAACTAGAACTCGCACTTCGAAAACTTAGCATATAACTGACTATCCTTTAGAGTCTGAAGAACCACTCTGAGGTGTTGCACGTGTTCTTTCTTGCTACGAGAGTACACCAGAATATCTTCAATAAAGACTATCACGAATAAGTCTAGATATGGCCTGAACACTCGGTTCATCAACTCTATGAATGCTGCTGGGGCATTGGTCAACCCGAAGGACATGACCAAGAACTCATAATGCCCATATCTAGAGCGAAAGGCTGTCTTAGGAATGTCGGCCGCCCTGATCTTCAGCTGATGGTAGCCTGACCTCAAGTCTATCTTAGAGAATACCCTCGCTCCCTGGAGCTGGTCAAACAAATCATCAATCCTCGGCAGTGGATATTTATTCTTAATAGTCACCTTGTTTAACTGCCGGTAATCAATACACATCCGCATCGAGCCATCCTTCTTCTTTACAAATAATACAGGTGCTCCCCGGGGGGAAACACTGGGCCTGATAAAACCCTTCTCAAGAAGGTCCTGCAACTGATCTTTCAACTCTTTTAACTCCGGCGGGGCCATACGATAGGGTGGAATAGAGATGGGCTGAGTGCCCGGTGCCAAATCAATACAGAAATCAATATCCCTGTCGGGTGGCATGCCCGGCAGGTCTGAAGGAAAAACCTCAGGAAACTCCCGTGCAATAGGGACCGACTCAATGGAAGGAACTTCCGCGCTGGAATCACGAACATAAGCCAAATAAGCTAGACACCCCTTCTCGACCATACGTCGAGCCTTAACATAAGAAATAACAGAGTGCGAACGGAGTGGCTTGAGGTACCCTTCCACTCTAATCGGGGTGATTCGGCAAGGCTAAGGTGACAGTCTTAGCATGACAATCAAGAATAGCATGGTATGGGGACAACCAGTCCATCCCCAATATGACATCAAAATCTACCATATCCAAGAGCAACAGATCAACACGGGTCTCAAGACCCCCAAATATAACTACGCACGAACGATGCACCCGATCGACTACAATAGAGTCACCCATTGGCGTAGCCACATAAACTGGAATATCCAGAGCATAGCTGGGCACAGCCAAATACGGTGCGTAGTAGGAAGACACATAGAAATATGTAGATCCAGGGTCAAATAATACTGAAGCACCTCTGCCACACACAAGAATAGTACCTGTAATCACGAGATCTGATGCCTCTGCCTCTGGCCTGGCTGGTAAAGCATAGAATCGGGGATATGCACCTCCCCTCTGAGCTGCGTCTCTAGGACGACCATCAACTGGATGACCTCTACCTCTGGCTGGACGGTCTCCACCTCTACGGTCTCGACCTCCACCTCTATAATCTCTACCCCCGTCTCTGGCTGGCTGGGCAGGCTGAGGGTCAGCTGGGCCTGAATCATAGGACGAGGACCTCGGTGCTGAGAGTTGCCCGCTGCTAGAGGGCAATTCCTGATAAAATGACCTGGGTCACCACAACCGTAGCAACTCTTAGACTGATAGGGCTGCTGGCCCTGACGCCCTGAATGGCCTCCACGAACACTCTGAAGAGGCTGAGCATTAATAGGAGACTGGTCTGAATAATGCCCCCGAAAACCACGATCACCTGATCCACCCTGTGAAGCCCGAAGGGCGGAATGAAAAGGCCCGGAGGACCGGCCTCTATCAAAGGATTCTCTCTGCTACCAGAGGAAGAAGCACCAAACCTACCCGAATGACGAGGCCTCTTATCCGAAGAATAACCGCCTCCCCTAGCAAGAGCCATCTCAACTCTGCGTGCCGCATTGGCTGCCTCCTGAAATGATATGTCACTCCCCACGCCCATAGCCATCCGGAGTCTAATCGGCTGATTAAGCCCATCTATAAATCCGCGGACCCTCTCCCGCTCCGTGGGAAGTATCACCACTGCATGACGAGCCAAGTCAATAAATCTCGTCTCATACCGTGTAACTGTCATAGTGCCCTGATGGAGGCGCTCAAACTGCCTCCGAAGTAAATCCCGCCGAGTAGCAGGGAGAAACTTCTCCATAAATAGTTCCGCAAACTGGTCCCATGATAAAGCTGGGGACCCTGCTGGTCGAGTCAGGCAATAATCTCTCCACCAAGTCTTGGCGGATCCTGCAAGTCTGAAGGTACAGAAATCAACTCCGTTTGTCTCCACGATCCCCATAGTCTTGAGAATCTCATGGCAACTGAATAAAAAGTCCTGAGGATCCTCTGATGCGGCTCCACTGAATGTAGTGGTAAATAGCTTGGAGAACCGATCAAGCCTCCATAACGAATCAGAAGTCATGGCCGCTCCATCACCGGCATGACCTGTGGTACCTGACTGAGTGGCCACAGCTGGCTGGATTACCGGTGCCTGAGGCTGAGGAGCTACTGGCTCCGGAGTATGAGCAATAGGAGTCTGGGCCCCTCCTCCAGCCTGAGAAGTGGCTGGGGCAACTGATAATAGACCCGCTCTGGCAATGCTATCCATAAATCCCGCTATTCTGACCAAAGCATCCCGGAGATCCGGGGTAATCAAAGCCTCTCCCGGGACCTGAGCTGGGCCCACTGGAGCTGCTGGAACCGGAACCTCCTCTTCAATCTCAATATGAGGCTCCACCTCTGGGGTAGCTGCCTGAGGCTGAGCTCTACCCCTACCACGGCCTCTGATACGGCCTCGACCCCTGCCCCTCACAGGAGCTGTCTGGGGCTCAGGCTGCTGGTCGGCGGACGAAGAAGTGCGTGTCCTTACCATCTGCGAAAGGACAGAATAGGAATTCAATCAATAATTGAGGAACAAGTCGCACGACAAGAAAGAACAAATGAGAGACTTTTTCCTAACTCAATAGACTCTGGAGGACAAGTACGGACGTCTCCGTACCTACCTCTCAAACTCTACTAAGCTTGTTCGTGAGTGGTGAGACCTATGTAACCTAGAGCTCTGATACCAACTTGTCACGACCCGGATTTTCCCCCAACATCGGGATCGTGATGGCGCCTACTCGTGGTAGCTAGGCAAGCCACTGTATTCATACTATCCTATTTTTAACACAATTTTAATTAAATAAATGCGGAATACTTTATCGAAATGGAAATAATAAATCACAAGGTAAAAATCATACCGAAATCCTCTACCCAAGACTTGGAGTCACCAACTCACAAACTACTATGGAATACTACACATAAAAGTCTGAAGGAAATATATCATAATTCCGTTTGTCTCGGAACAAAGAGACTACAGCTAATAGCATAAATAAAGAAAGAGACGCCGAGCCTGCGGACGTCTGCAAGCTACCTCGGTCTCAAATGTGATTAACTTCCCACGCAATCTATTTACTGCTGCTGCTGCTCCTGATCGTAACCTGGACCTGTGCAAAAACGCACAGAAGTGTAGCATCAGCACAACCGACCCCATGTGCCGGTAAGTGCCTGGCCTATCCCGGCGAAGTAGTGACAAGCCTAGGACCAGACACTCACATAAACCTGTGCAATTCAATATATATATATGTGTACCACAAAATAACAAGAAATAATCAAGTAATAACACAATAAGGAATATCTTAAAGAATTCAACAATTAACCACAGTTTAATAATTTCACAAGGAAAAACAAAGTGTAATGTAAACACAAGTAATATCGATTCAAGAAATAGCAAACAGTTGCACGGCATCACCCTTCGTGCTTTTACTCTCATCCTCACATTCATAGTACGGCATGATCCTTCGTACATGGTTCAATAATAGGGCACGGCATGATCCTTCGTGCATAAATAAATAAACATGGCACGGCATCACCCTTCGTGCATTATCACTCTTCCTCACCCAAATAACAATCAAATAAGTTCACAAGGAAAACAAGGTATAATGGAAACACAAGTAACATCAAGTCAAGGAATGGCAAATAGTTGCACGACATTACCCAAATAAGATATAATGGAAAAACAAGTAATATCAAGTCAAGGAATAGCAAACAATTGCACGGCATCACCCTTCGTGCTTTTACTCTCATCCTCACATCCATAGTACGGCATGATCCTTCGTACATGGTTCAATAACAGGGCACGGCATGATCCTTCGTTCGTACATGGTTCAATAACAGGGCACGGCATTAACCTTCGTGCATAAATAAATGAACATGGCACGGCATCACCCTTCGTGCATTATCACTCTTCCTCACCCAAATAACAATCACGGTTAAGGGTAAAGAAAGAAACAGTAATTTATAATCCGTCCCATCAAGGGCAATCAACAATAATCTTCACAACAAGTCCCAACAAGGGAGAACAATGACGATTCATCTGTAATATATATCTCAAAATAATTATTTTTTTCAACGACTCACGGTCATACTAGACGCCAGTGTATGGATGCTCGCCACCACAGCCCATACACCGCACTCGATCACATAACACATAACACATAACACATAATCCTATTCCCTCAAGCTAGGATAGAACAAACACTTACTTCGAATGCTTATGAACAATTCAATCCGTGGAAATGTCTTTTCTTTCAATTTGGCTCCAATCCAACCGTATCTATACACAATTGATTTAATATCATCAATTCTACTCAACAAACTAATTCTTAATACCAAATAACACTTTTACAACATTCTCCATGAATAGTAAATTTCAACCCCGGGCCCACATGGTCGGAATTCGGGGTTAGGACCAAAATCCGGTTACCCATCCCCCACGAGTTCATGTATATAATTTGTTTCAAAATCGGACCTCAATTCGAGGTCCAATTCCCCAATTTATGAAAAACCCTATTTTCTAACAAAAACAAGAATTTTACCATGAAAATCATTGATTTCTTATGAAAAACATGTTTAATGATGTTAGGAATTGAAAGAATTAAGTAAAAAGTGACTTACAATCGTTTTGATGAAGATGAAATCCTTGAAGAGTCGCAAATGGGTGTTTTGGTTTTGTGAAAAATGAAGAAATGACTGAAATTCGTGTTTTTCAGGTCTCTGTGTTCGCATTTGCGAACATGGGTTCGCAATTGCGAACCCCGACCAATTTCGGGAGTTTGAAAAATAAGCTAAGGGTGGAAAGTTCGCATTTGCGAACATTTGTTCGCATTTGCGAACAGTTCGCATTTGCGAACTAATGTTCGCATTTGCGAACACATGCGGTATAAGGCATTGTTCGCATTTGCGAACAATGGTTCGCATTTGCGAACCAAGGCAGTCACTGGGACATTCGCATTTGCGAACAATGGTTCGCATTTGCGAACCAAGGCAGCACTGGGGACCTTCGCAAATGCGAACAATTGTTCGCATTTGCGAACAAGGCCGGCTTCGCATTTGCGATCAAGGTTCGCATTTGCGAGCCTTGCCTTACACTGTCTCCTTCGCAATTGCGAGAAATTCTTCGCAATTGCGAAGCCAACAGCTGGGTGAAAAAAACCAGCAGTTCAAAATTCAGAATTTCATCCAACGGCCTATCAAATCTTTACCCGAGCCCCCGGGCTCCAAACCAAACATGTACACAACCTCAAAAACACATTATGGACTTGTTCGTGCGATCATATCGCCAATATCACCTCGTTTTAATCAAATCGAGCCTCAAACTCATGATTTTCATACTTTTGATTTTCAAAACTTCTTAACTTGGAACTCAAGGTCCAAAACATCTCAAACGACATCCAAATGTCACCAAACTTTACAGAAATCACATATATAATATTTAAGACTTGTACCGGGCGTCGAAACCAAAATACGAGCCCGATACCAAGGTCTATTAATTTATTTCCTTTAATAATTGCATCAAAAACAATTTCACATAAAAATTCATAACTTGGGCTCTAGGCCTCAGGAATTCGACTCCGGACACATGTCCAAGTCCCATATTTTCCTACGGACCTCTCGGGACCATCCAATCTCGGGTCCGGATCCGTTTACCAAAAATGTTGACCGAAGTCAACCATATCAATATTAATATCATTTTTATCCAAATTTCTCATAGAATTCATATTTTCTATCACAAAATCTTTCCGGCTACATGCTCGGATCATGCACGTAAATCGAGGCAACATAGAATGAGGTTTTCAAGGCCTCGAAGCTCGAAATTATTAGTAAAATAAGTGATGACCCTTTGGGTCGTCACATTATAGAAGCCGACTCCAACTACAAACTTGATGTAAAACTTTCACATCTAGTGCCACAGATTTCCATCTTATGGCTTATTTGGCAAAGTGGCTATTTTGCAAAATTTTATTTAAGAAAATAAAATCGAAATTTTCTCGTCCTGGGGCTTATGGGGCATCGTTCAGCATCGCCACAAGTCAATACAAGACTGAGAAGTTTTTAATGTCAATTGACTATTTTTACAAAATTGGCCATGTAATGGCTTATTTTGACAAAGTGGCTATTTTTGCAAAATTTTATTCAAGAAACTACAAATTCGATGACTAAATCAAAATCTCTCATCTCGGGGCCCATGGGGCATCATTCAGCATCGTCACAGGCCAACACAAGATTGAGGACGTTTTAATGCCAAATGTGGCTATTTCAGCAAAATTGGCCATGTAATGGCTTATTTAGACAAAGTGGCTATTTTTGAAAAGTTGAGTGATGACTCAAACTTAATTTTATGGATATGGCATTTCAACATTTCCGCGAGGGAATATTTCAGAGCTGTGCCTGCAAATTATTTAAAATGACTCAAAGTGGCTATTCTAGCAAAAAACGGCCTTCCGGCGTCCTTTTGAGGGGCATTCGACATATTTTAAACAAGAATAGCATCACCCGACTTATTTATAACAAAATAAAAAACTTTGACATTTTTTTGGTTATTTTTTCAAAAGGGGTGGTTGGATCCGATGAGGGTTGCCCTCGTATCTCACACCCGGTGAGAATCAAACTAGCGTAGTTCGGTCAAATTGTTTTAAGACCAACTATTTTGACAAAATTAACACGGCTATTTTTATTTTTCTTTTTCTCAAAATTTCGACAATGTTTCGTCAGTATTTAAGTATTGCTATTCTAGAAATCGCTATTGTTTTCTCTCTTTTTAGTTTACAGTATTTAGCCGGTCAGCATAATAGTCCAAGACAAATAAATGCAATATATATTCATGCTCGGTATTTGAAATCTTGGTCACCTGTCCTAGACAGACCCAACCCCTGTGTTGAGTCCCCTAAGTCTGATATGATGCAAATAAACGTCCTAAATCTAGGCTCAATATCCTGATTTTTCATGGTACTAGACTGTGTACCTGAGTGGACAACTCGAATCGAGGAGGGGGCTACGTACCGGGGACCCGCAGGATCGTCCGGCTTTGTAACTTATCTGGTCTCTATTTCTTATTTTGGTATTGACTTAACAGAAAGGGGAGTCTCAACCAGTAAGCACATCCCCGGAGGTAGGAAGAGAAGGGCTTTCAGCACAATTTTAAATACAGTTCACATAATATGAAAGCGGTAAACATGTAGCACATTAATCAAATCATATAAGGAAATCAGATATAAACAAAAACAGCAATTTAACTGAGCTCGAATTCTTAAACACTGAACCGATGTTCTGGGTTTCTTATCCCCAGTAGAGTTGCCAGAGCTGTCACACCTCATTTTCCGTGTACCGCTATTACTACTACACCCCGGGAAGGAAAATAATAATAATAGGGAAGGAGTTTTTCCACTTAAAATACTTTCGGATCGGGATTTATTTATTAATTTTCAGAGTCGCCACTTGGGAAAATAATGGTGTCCTAAGTTACCGGTTGAATCCCAAACCGAGGAAATTATGACTCTGTTAACAGTCCGTGAATCATAAATCCGGATAAGGAATTTTGTTAACCCGGGAGAAGGCGTTAGGAACTCCCGGATACCGTGGTTCTAGCACGGTCGCTCAACTGCTGTATTTGTTTTTATCCGATTTCTTTATATATTCCAATTTATATGTGCATTTATTAATATTCCGCTTTATCATTTTTAATGAATTGCAAAGTTGTGAAAATGCATTTCGGGCCACACCGTACCAGTAAGCTTGTGGCTTTAGACATATTTTGACTTCGTTGAGAGTAGGATTTGGGTCACATAAATGTGCACCCGAATTTAGGAAGATAATATTATTAACTAACGCACCTAAAGCAATTTCAAATTTTGTAGTTTGCGAGGGCCATGGAATTTGCTAAATAGTACGCCGCGAATTCTAAGGATCAATTCATAATAAAAGAGGGCCATGCAATTTGTTATTTCGTTTGTCATGGCGCGCCTCGATTCCATTTTAAAATGATACTCAACTTAAAGCAAATTATAGATGTTCATAATTGTTAAGGCCATTTAATAAAATGCCAAAATGTGAAAAAATTGCATGTCAAAACATGAACATATTTGGGCCATACAATTTCAAACACAAATGAACCAAGAAAATCACAGTATCTAGTTTCATTTAAATATATTGCCTTCGATGACATTTCTTGCAAAGGAAAATATAGAAGCTTGATGAGTTGGTATTTTACCATCTCATCTTGTCTTTAAATCAATACTTTTGCTATGTTTGAGCAATAAAATATTGTATTTGATGCCATTTACTTCTATTTTACAGGTTGTATGTGATTTAGAAGTAATAGTGAGGAAATCAAGTGAAAACAAGTCAAAAGGAGTCAAAAAGAGAGAAAATCTGATCAATGGCCTCAGTTGTCGCAAATGCGAAGAGAACCTTCACAATTGCGAAGTGAGCAGAAAAAGAGAAGCATCGCAAATGCGATGATCAACTTCGCAAATGCGAAGTCGGCAGGAATAGAGAGGCATCGCAAATGCGAAGATCAACTTCTCAAATGCGAAGTCAACTGAAGAAGTCAATGTTCGCAAATGCGATGAATACTTCGCAAATGCGAACCTGGGCAGTCTGGGCATGGGTCGCAATTGCGACCATATGTTCGCAATTGCGAAGGTCGGACTTCTGTTCTGGGAAATATTGGAATTTCACAAATCTGGACCCCAAATCATTTTTATACTCGTCCAAACAGACATTATTATTATCTTTGGTATCTTTGACATATATTTGGCTTATAGAGAACAAGTTTGGAGGCTAGGGTTTTGCGCACACACTTGGGTCTTGAAGATTAAAGCTTGTGGTTAAGGATTTCTTACCCATTTATGTTTATTTCTTCATTTCCTTGCTTTGTATTGTATATCTAAGTGTGTATTTTTTATTTCCAACACGTGAATCTTATTTATGGGAATATTCATATTTAAAGTGTGGATTAAATACCTTGTTGTGCTTATGTATTGAATGATTTTTATATATTTATGAAGTGAGTTATTGTTAATTTAATTATTCTTATTCTTTAATGTTTCCAAAGAGAATAGCTGACTCTAGGACTCGCCCATTTACTTTGAATTAATTTTGGGAAAGATAATTCGGAGTTGGGAAAGATAAATTAACAAGAACTTGAGGCGTTAACCCTCACTTTATAGATTCGACCTAGGGATAGGATTGAACTACTTGTAGCCTATCGGGTGTGCTTAATCTTCTAATTGTGATTAGGGATAATTCAATTAGGAAGTCTTGTTAGTCTTCGGAAGAAGCTAATTAAGAATTATTATCCGTGGCTAATTAACATAAACTTGCTCATACTTGTAAAATCGTGAAATACATTGGATCGTTACTTGAGTGTAATTCCCGGTGCATTCATACTTGTAGCCATTGATCATTTTATTTGCTTTCTAGGTTAGTTTACATTTTTTGCATTTAGATATAAATATTTTCCAAAACCTAAAATCTTA
Source organism: Nicotiana noctiflora (assembly GCA_032618575.1). Taxonomy (NCBI): domain Eukaryota; kingdom Viridiplantae; phylum Streptophyta; class Magnoliopsida; order Solanales; family Solanaceae; genus Nicotiana; species Nicotiana noctiflora. The sequence continues at coordinate 38,501 of JASVEL010011358.1, read as the reverse complement.
AGTGTTTGGCTTAGCGTGACTAGCGATAATTTTCTTGCATTCCTAATCGCCTACATATTGTTCTCTGTGGGATTCGACCCCGACTCATAGTTGGGTAAATATATTGCGTACGACCGTGTCTGTTGCTTTTTAACGGTGGAATTGGACGTTACCAAAGCTCAATTAGCTAATACTATTTAACAATGTCACGACCCTAGTTCACCAATCGTGAACATGTCATGACGGCACCCGGTCTTCGTGACTAGGTAAGCCTAACACGATGCGGAATATACAATTTCATGAAACAAAGGTAAGTCAACAGCGGAATAATGTAAATGAAATGTAATAAGTGTCGCTCGGCATATACACTTCGCCAAATACCACTAGGCAACACACTACCAAGGCCCGAAAACCCACGGGCAACACACACCAAGAAAGAGTACAACTGTGGCTCTATACATCAAGAATGTCTATACAATGAAAATAAGGGGAAATAACTGATATCACTAATAAGAATAGAAGGGGACTCTCCGGATCCGCGGACATAGTACCTCAAGTATCCTGAAAATGCCGCTATCACCTGAAATGTGCCTGATCTGATGTACCTGGATCTACACAACAAAAGTGTGCATAAGAGTAATATGAGTACACCACAACGGTACTCAGTAAGTGCCAAGCCTAACATCGATGGAGTAGTGACGAGGAAGGTCAGGGCCCTACCGAGAAATAATAACATAATGATAATAATAATAATATCGAGCAGTTCAAATAATAATAAGACTGAAATGACCGCAATAAAGTAAATACTATCTACAATTAAGCTGACAAGAATAACCAACATAAAAAAAATATAAATCCACCAGTCCAGGATCTCCGGGAATTGAACCCGCAGTCCATCTCTATACTCAACAGCTCAGGATCTTGGGGAATCGACCCCGCAGTCCATATATCTGTCTCACAGGATCTTCGGGAATTGAACCCGTAATCTGTATATCAGTATCTCTGGGTCTCCGGGAATCGAACCCGCAGCCCTCGGATCTCCGGGAATTGAACCCACAGTCCGTATCTCAATATCCCAGGATCTCCGGGAATTGAACCCGCAGTCCGTATCTCAATATCTTAGGATCCCTAGGAATTGAACTCGCAGTTCGTATATCACTATCTCTGGGTCTCCGAGAATCGAACCAGCAGCCCTCGGATCTCCGGGAATTGAACCCGCAATCCGTATCTCAATATCTCAGGATCTTTGGGAATTGAACTCGCAGTCCGTATGTCAGTATCTTTGGGTCTCCGGGAATCGAACCAGCAGCCCTCAGATCTTCGGGAATTGAACCCGCAGTTCGTATCTCAATATCTCAGGATCTCCGGGAATTAATTCTCGATCGCGCTCCCAAATCCAGATTCACTATACGGAGCTATGCCCAGTCTCAAAATTCCAAATGGACATCGATAACGTTGAAATGCACTTCAAGTCAAACTTATGAAATTTCTTCCAAAATTGTAGCTTCCACAATAGGTGCCAAAATGCTCCCGGGTTATCCAAAACCCGAACCTGGCATACGCCCAAGTCCGATATCATTATACGAACCTGCTGGACCCTTCAGATCCTGATTTCGAGGTCGTTTACTTAAAAATCTAATCCTAGTTCATTCTTTCATCTTAAAGCTTCTGAAATGGAAATTTTCATTTAAATTTAACTCCATCTCCTTGAATTTAGATTTCGACCGTGCAAACAAGTCATAATACCCGAAATGAAGTTGTTCATGGCCTCCACGGAGCACTAGTACTCAAAACGAACGGTCGGGTCGTTACATTCTCTCCCACTTAAACATACGTTCGTTCTCGAACGTGCTGAGAACTATACTGGAGTAGTCTGAAATCATCATTTTTTTAGCATCTTATGCACCTTCCTGTGCTTCCAAAACTCAGTTGAGCAGATTAACCTGATATAATCTGAAGATATTCCCTTTTATTCAAACAAATAAGTCTTAGAACCTAATTCCAACATCCAGAATTCTATGTCAGGCCTGTTTTCATCAAGAGATCACTCAATTATTCACCACACGCCGTCCTCAAACATGACTGCATAACTTTGCTGGATTCTTACCTTGAAACACAAAATCCACAGGACCACGATAATATTTTATGATCAAATTAGCCAAAGTTCAACGAATCAGATGCTCCCATTGCACCTCATGACCTACATAGGTCTTGTTCTAACTTTTACAACACCGACACGATGGAAGAGATGAGCTGATATTCATAATTAACTACTGAATCAACAATTCATTGGATCTATACTCCTGACAAGATCCATTACCTTGTCCTAAACCGGAGAATGATCTTTTCTCTATAATATACTTCATATAATTAGTTTGCACTAACCCCAAATCCAATAACCTCATCTCACCCAATACGAACTGCTCAGGCGATAAGCCACCTCAGACATAATCAAAAGTCCTGCAAGATGACACAATGTGCCAGTAGGCTACTAATTCGTATGCGATACAAAAAAAAGGAAGGCGAACTCTAGAAAGAACTATTCAACTCGCACACTAACATGGACTTCCTCAGAAAATAGGAAACACAACACATAAAAGAAAATATGGTCACTAAACTAAACATCACATTTTTGCGGCATGCAACCCGATCCAAACAATTTACCCATGGCGGCGTGCCACCCGATCCATATATAGAACTCACATAAGGAGATATATGTCGACCTGAATAGCTCATCACATCAAAATACTGAATATCGGTCATAAGCACACTATGGTGCATAATATTATTCACAAGGAAACATATAGCGTTATAGGATACAAACTCAAGCACAACTGAGGTGCGATACATGATCTAAGTCTCAAGAGCCATCATGCTCATATAACATCACCGCTGAGCGGAACCTCAACACATAAGGAATTTACCAAGCCGTCTCACAACTGATAAGGCGTAATATATCTTTACATGAACTAACTAACTACGAAATAAGACCGCGACTATCCCTCCATAAAGAGCGCATTGCTGAAATAAACACAAGTGGCTTAACGTAAGGCTCACTTCCACATTTAAATTTATCCATCGACCTTAAGTCTATCCTGATCATGCCAAGCTAAGCCAATAATATTTCACAGGTCTATAACCCAATAAGCAGAGTGCCCTCCAGGCATAAATTCTCAAATGGATGATATTACCAAAATCCTCTTACTTGGTTTAAATTTCTAATTGATCAAGTGACTACATGTCACACCTATACAATCTTCTTGTGGGACAAAATCCCACCATCTTCCGAATAATTAACGGGCCTGCCATTCAAACCACCGGCTGCACAAATGCTGAAAAGCAGTCCCTAACTGGGATGCAAAGCCTTTCTCACAGAACACCTATCTCAAGAGATACTGACGTTAATACCTATCTTACTCAAACACTGAAACTCCTTTCGTGCTCATCCGAGCTCTTTATATCACATTCATTGACCAAACTGTGACCTTGGTCCTTACTTCAAATTCCATACCACTCACTGCACCTCACGTGCTGATATACGATAGACACGATTTCCATCACCACTCTAGAACTGACGATAGGCTAATACTTCATCACATAAGACTTTCCATTTAACTCACTTAAGGAGACCTTCTCTTCTCCGTTACAACATAGGTTGTTCCAATCCCGGATGAAAATATTCTTAAACTATAGCAACATACACGCGAATTCTCATAACCATCGAATATGCCAATCTCTAACTAGTGGTCCAAGCCACCATAAACCCTTCCGAGATCCGCCTACTCGTAACAGGCCCTAACAGAAGAATACTTTAGAATAACATCAATCACTGCAGCCGACAAGCCTCAAATGAACTGCCACAAATCACATGCAAAACTCGATCACGCTGCATGAACCGATCACTGACACCAATATGCCAACTCAACTATGGCTAATCAATATACTTCCTTCCAGTTTATCCTTGATTGCCTTAAAAATGTTAATATCTCCCTTCAATACCTAACTTATTCCAACAGCACTCACCCCGAGTGACCTTAAATCATGAGGCCATATTGTCTAAAAAACGACGACCATTTGATGTCTCTCAAATGCTACACCACAAGTCAAAACATCATAGAACATTTTGTGCCTTTCTTCATAAGTTGCTTCAAAAGCTTGACTCTCAACTGTACTTATAGACTCAGAATTATCAAGCACCACACTTTACCTCTTGAATTCACTAGGACCGCTATTGAGAGCCATCCGACTCTGACTTGTCCCAGTATGCAACCAACTCTACTGAATTTTATAAAATATGAATACCCTCTCGATAAAGCACCCAGCGGGATCACTTCCCTCGAAGCCTGCACTTGTACGAGGCATAAATCATGAATCTTCCCTCAAGTTTGAACATGAGCCGGTAAGGCTAACCATAACATGCATTCAACAATTCATATACTCAAATTACCACTCATGGTCCTTTTCCGTAGCTGCAATAACCCATAAATACGCTAATTCCCAGAATTCACATAGGTAATTAACCATGCGACCCAATCGTAAGCGGTTGGACTCTCCCACTTAGCTCAACACTAGTATTACACGACTCTCGAACACATTAGAACCATTCTCTCAAGTCATTTACTCTTATTCAACTGCAATTCACTTGATCCAACGAACATAACCACCTGTGCCCTATTAGCACCCTGACACCATAAGGTATGACCTCATTCCAATACAACCAAACATCTTCCTGCTTCATGCACCGAGCATTCTTTACCAACGACAGCTTAAGACATACTGTGATTCTCACACATTTATGAAGCACCATGTAGCCTTTGTCAAAGTTTTCCCTGCTGATAATGAAATGTAGAATTATTATGGACATAAGAACATCAAAAGTCCCAACATCATACCATACAAATCTCAACTCTTACTCATCAGCAAGTTTCAAGAACTTTTGAATAGCACTTAAATACATCGCAGGCCAAATCTGATATGACACATGATCCATAATTTGGTCGTTGATATTGAAATCCTTTCACTTGGCACGAAGCCATAAGATACATCCTGCTAATCCATGATACTTACCTTTATCATTTGTACGTCATCATCATAAGACAACCCAAGATATTCGTTTGGTACATGTCCTTCTTATGATAGTTAAACTCACTTCCCCCAGTATCTCTGTTGCTATAGACATCTCATACGAACCATATTGTCTTTATTACCACCAACTATCTTTAGATCTACATCCACCCCGTAACTCTACCATTTTTGCAATGATTAGGCAGTTAAGTAAACCTTCTTAAGACCATACTTATCAACCAAATGTCAGAACCTAGTGCACCCCCATGTGCACAATTGAATAGATCTCTCAATACTTTGCATTATCGATATGGATGACACGCGGTATCAGTGGTTGAGTAAATTCTTGGCTCCCTTATAATCCCTTTGTAGCATCACAAACCGTCGGCGCATACTTGATACCGAGTGCCCAATTTCAATACACGAGTGGATGCAAAAAAACATATGATATAGGCACCAACTGAATAAATGACGCACGATAAGGAATGAAATGAAGTGGAATTTTCCTAACGGTTACATAGCCTCTCGTAGATAAATACAGACGTCTCTGTATCGATCAGTGAGACTCTAAATAACCGGTCTGTGTCCCGTGACTCCTATGAACCTAGAGCTCTGATACCAACTTGTCAAGACCCTAGTTCACCAATCGTGAACCTGTCATGATGGCACCCAGTCTTTGCGACTAGGTAAGCCTAACACGATGCGGAATATACAATTTCATGAAACAAAGGTAAGACAACAGCGGAATAATGTAAATGAAATGTAATAAGTGCCGCTCGGCACATACACTTCGCCAAATACCACTAGGCAACACACTACCAAGACCCGTAAACCCACGGGCAACACAAACTAAGAAAGAATACACTGTGTCTCTATACATCAAGAATGTCTATACAACGAAAATAAGGGAAAATAACTGATATCACTAATAAGAATAGAAGGGGACTCTCCGGATCCGCGGAAGTAGCATATCATACCTCAAGTATCCTGAAAATGCCCCTGAATCACCTGAAATGTGCCTGATCTGATGTACCTGGATCTGCACAACAAAAGTGTGCAGAAGAGTAGTATGAGTACATCACGGCGGTACTCAGTAAGTGCCAAGCCTAACCTCGATGGAGTAGTGACGAGGAAGGTCAGTGCCCTACCAAGAAATAATAGCATAATGATAATAATAATATCGAGCAGTTCAAATAATAATAAGACTGAGATGACCGCAATAAAGTAAATACTGCAACCGTCTACAATTAAGCTAACAAGAATAACCAACATAACAAAAATATAAATCCACCAGTCCAAGATCTCCGGGAATTGAACCTGCAGTCCCTCTCTATACTTAACAGTTCAGAATCTTGGGGAATCGAACCCGCAGTCCATATATCAGTCTCACAGGATCTCCGGGAATTGAACCCGCAATCCGTATATCAGTATCTCTGGGTCTCCGGGAATCGAACCCGCAGCCCTCGTTTCCGGGAATTGAACCCGCAGTCCGTATCTAAATATCTCAAGATCTCCGGGAATCAAACCCGCGGTCCGTATCTCAATAGCTCAGGTTCTTCGAGAATTGAACCCGCAGTCCGTATCTCAGTAAACTCCGGGTCTCCGGGAATCGAACCCGCAACCCTCGGATCTCCGGGAATTGAACCCACAGTCCATAAACACTACAACTCTGGGTCTCCGGGAATCGAACCCGCAGCCCTTGGATGTAAGGATCTCTAGGTCTCCGGGAATCGAACCCGCAACCCTCGGATCTCCAGGAATTGAACCCGCAGTCCGTATCGCAATATCTCGGGATCTCCGGGAATTCATTTTCGATCGCGCTCCCAAATCCAGAATCACTATACGGAGCTATGCCCAGTCTCGAAATTCCAAACGGACATCGTTAACGCTGAAATGCACTTCAAGTCAAACTTATGAAATTTCTTCCAAAATGCTAGCTTCCACAATAGGTTCCAAAATGATCCCTGGTTATCCAAAACCCGAACCGGGCATACACCCAAGTCCGATATCATCTACGAACCTGTTGGACCCTTCAGATCCTGATTGCGAGGTCGTTTACTCAAAAATCCAATCCTAGTTCATTCTTTCAACTTAAAGCTTCTGAAATGGGAAGTTTCATTTAAATTTAACTCCATCTCCCTGAATTTAGATTTTGACCATATAAACAAGTCATAATACCCGAAATGAAGTTGTTCATGGCCTCCACGGAGCGCTAGTACTCAAAACGACCAGTCGGGTCATTACAAACAATGACTCCAATAGTCTAAAATCAACTGAAATGGGCTGCCATTTTATTGGTTTGATAACCAAAATGATATTTAAGTATAATGAGCAACTTATTAAGAAAGCAACCAAAGACATAGAGATGGAACATCAGAAACAAACCAATTAAATCTGGATACATTACTCATAGTAAGGAAGTTTTACCTAACTCCAAATTTGATATCAATAGCTACTGAAATCAGAAATACATGTTGCAACATTGCTAGTAATTAATTATGAACTCTTATGTCGTAATAAGATGAATTCCAAAATCCACCGCTTCTACAATAACCACAAGGAATGGTTGAATGATTCAAATGGCTTCAATGATGTTTAAGTCTGCCAGACAAGACCTCCAACACAAACATCCACATGGATTTAAATTAATTTCAAACAACCTTCGTAGATTCACAGAAAAGCCAATCAAACTTTTAATTTACTCAATTCTAATCGATAGCTCACTAACGCTTGAGCCTTTAATGGAAGCTCATTCAACATTTGTTATCGACCAAAACAAAGAAAAACCAAACATAATTTGAGGCTTAGGTGAGCCGGATCTCCATCAACATGAACTCAATTAGAATACAACAATGTCTATCCTAAAATTCGAAATAAAGACAAGTAGGGATTTACATACCTAAAGCAGGGAAACAACAGCTCAAAAACCAAATAAAAGCTTAGAATTCTTAAGTGGTGAAGTTCGATAGCAATGAACAACGAGATTTATCAACAGTAGTATCACCAAATCAGTTCCACTGCAACCACTAAATGCACATGTCTATGATACATAAGCCAAGCCATAGAAGGAAATATGCACAGTAATTACACTTAGAGAAACCAGTAAATTAATCTAGAATTTGTTCCAGATAGTGACATACTACTTAAGCATCCAGATTTGTGCATTGGTTTGACACCTTGACAGTAGAGAAATGAGCAGAAATAACCCTCAAGGAATCAGCAGAATCAATAGACAAAAACTAAGCAAAATCCAACGGCTCCAAAATGCTTAGAAAAAATTCTCAGTTAATTAGCTGAAAAGTGAATTCAAACAGAACCTAGAACGCAGCCGAAGAGTCCAACTGAAAATTCTCAAATGGAATTCAGCACACACGCAGTAGCTTACAATTGAATTAAAACAAATCAAGGATATTATCCCACAAGCCGAATCACGTAGAGCAACATTTTGGATTTAATCCTAAAGTAAGAATTTTACAGTTAATCAAATCAACACATAGTGAATTTTAAAAAACTCCAAGGCATAATCAAATTAAGCACTAAGGAGACAATTTTAATACAAAAATCCAAACATCATACAAATTCTGAATAGATCGACAGCGCATCTTCATTGAAGAACATTCAAATACATCAAGAGTTTTATGTGCTTACCTCACTGATGGACCAAAACAAACTAGTCCATGAATTTGGCGGAGACTTTACAATAAAAGCAATCAACAGCATAAGGAAAAATAGCAGAGATCGATCAGCCTCTTCAACTCAAAAACAACTTGCAAAGGCCCAGAAATAGACGACAAATGTATGAAACTCAAAAACCAGCTTTAAATCTATTTTTTTGATTTTTTTAGAAAAGAGGAAGAGCTCCACGCCTTTTTGCTTGTAGAGGAAAGGGTCTGATTTCGGCGTATGTGTATTAGTGAGTGTGTGTGTTCTCTCTCCAAAATTCTCTATATATCATTGAAGCCTTGCTCAGTGAAGGGATAATAGAGACACGCAAATTTCGTGTCTCTATGTTAGGAAGCCTTTGTTAATATCAAGGCTAAAATGGGGAGGCGGGTCGAGTTTTAGGTGTGGGTTGGGGCGTGGGTTTGGTTATTTGTGCCAGGGAAAATTATGGAAAAATGGCCCAATTCGGGTCTCTTACTAAGACAGCCCACTTATTTTATTTATTTTGTAATTGTTCTTAGTTATTTTTGTTTTTCTTTTGTATTTTTATATTTTCTAATTTTATTAAAATGCTTAAAAAAACGAATTGACACTAAAATCTAATTTCCTATCCATTAATAAAAATGCAAACTAAAACATCTTTAAACTAAAAATGCAATATGGACCATTTTTGTTATTTTCTTTAAATTTTGTTCTAAAATAAATTGATTCTAATTAGTACTAAAAATGTGAAATTAAATTCCTAAATGCAAATGCATATTCTTTTTGTATTTTTAACACAAAATTCAACAAAATTTGTAAAATTATTTTATTTGGAATTTTATGGGAATAACTCATATATAGGGTAAAAATCACGTGCTCATAGCTGCCCCTCTTTGCTCAGGAACACGAAGACTTTCAGTGTAATGATAAGTGAGCAGTAATGAGGGGTTTTTACCCGTTCGAGTATTCCGTTGTGAAGCATTTTGAAAAGTTATGATCGCACCCTGCTTCAGAGGTTGCCTACATATCCTAGGCTAAACAGGAATCACGTCAGTGTAGTTCGGGAGTGATGGAGTATCGAGGTTGAGAGCCGAGGTTCCGTACGAGGCTTCGATTTGTTGTCCCGTTATTAAATCAAAATTGAAAAAGACTAACTAAGCCTATTAGCTACGAGTTACAAGATTCCTATCTATGAGTCTTCTGAAGCTTGATCTTGAGTCTTGGTTGGTGCTTCATGCGGACCCTGATCTGAATCTTGATGCTTTTTAGCCGTAGGTGTTGGTTCAATCTTCTTCAGTTTTTGGATCAAGACCGGTCATGTAGTGCTCATGATTTTAACCATGTCTTGAGCAATTCACATTTTTCTTTACTTCTGCATTTTGTTCAATTTTGCCTTATTTTGTTTCTCCTCTTCTTTTATTATTTGGATTGTGACCAATTTCTGTTGGCATCTTGGACTGTTGACTCGTATTCTTTCCGCAAGCCCCCTTTTGTTGCTGACTTGAATTGTGATCTGAGATATTTTGCCCTTTCTTTGAGTAATACTTGACTACTGCAATTTGACATATGTGCCCATTTTTTAAGGTGGGCTCCTAGTTGTTGATGCTTGAAACGTATTCTTCCAACGACATTCTTGTTGTTGCCTTGAACTTGTATTCTTCTAACGGCATCCTTGTTGTTGCCTTGAACTTGTATTTTTTACTCTTCCAACGGCATTCTTGTTGTTGCCTTGATGATGTTCAACCACTTCAGTTTGAAATATGTGTCCATTTTCCAGGTGGACTCCTGCTTGCGACAAAATAAACAACCAAAGAAAAACTTTCTTTGCCCCAGTATGGTGATTGGGCATATTATGCTATTAAAAGAAAATTTTCAATTTTGAAAAAGTATTCCCTCATTATGCAGGTGGGCGCCTGAGCAAAAATTAAATATGCAGAAAAATATTCCCTTATTATACAAGTGGGCGCTTGAACAGAAATTAAAAATGCAGAAAATATTCCCTTGTTATACAGATGGGCACCTGAACATAAATTAAAAATGCAGAAAATATTCCCTTGTTATACAGGTGGACGCCTGAACAGAAATTAAAAATGCAGAAAATATTCCCTTGTTATACATGTGGGCGCTTGAACAGAAATTGAAAATGCTGAAAAGTATTCCCTTGTTATACAGGTGGGCGCCTGAACAAAAATTGAAAATGCTGAAAATATTCCCTTGTTATACAGGTGGGCGCCTGAGCAAAAATTTAAAATGCTGAAAATATTCCCTTGTTATACAGGTGGGCGCCTGAACAGAAATTGAAAATGCTGAAAATATTCCCTTGTTATATAGGTGGGCGCCTGAACAGAAATTGAAAATTTTTGTGTGACTAAAGTTTATCTTAGGTGAAAAATTCATCAAACTTAGACCTTTAATCTTAGGAGAAAGTTTCAACAGACTAAGATTTTACCTTTATCTTAGGTGAAAAATTCATCAGACTAAGACCTTTAATCTTAGGAGAAAGTTTTAACAGACTAAGATTTTGACTCTCATTGGACTAGGTCCATTTCTGTGTAGTCTCAGGAGGAAGATCCATCGGACTGATATTTTGACTCTTGGAGATAATTCATCAGACTGGGTCCATTTTCTGTGTGGTCTCAGGAGGAAAATCCATCGGACTGAGATTTTAACTCTAGGAGATAATTCATTAGAATAGGTCCATTTTCTATGTTGTCTCAGGAGGAAGATCCATCGAATTGAGATTTTGACTCCAGGAGATAATTCATCAGACTAGGTCTATTTTCTGTGTTGTCTCAGGAGGAAGATCCATCAGACAAAGATTTTGACTCTAGGAGATAATTCATCAGACTATGTCCATTTTTGAATTCAGACTTTCTTAAGCTTTCAAATTTGACAATCTTTTCTTTCTTTTTTCAACTTCTTCTTTTTCTTTCTTTTTCCAACTTCTGCTTTTCCTTTTTTGTTTTCAAATTATGCCATTCTTTTCTTTTCAAATTATGCCCTCCTTTCCTTCTGCTTTCATTTTCAAGTTATGCCTTTCCTTTTATTGACTTCTGCGTTCCTTTTGTTTTCAAATTACATTATCCCTTTATCTTAGGTGAAAAATTCATCGGACTAAGATTCATCTTAGGTGAAAATTTTGACGGACTAAGATTCTTTCCTTTCATCTTAGGTGAAAAGTTCATCAGACTAAGACTTTTATCTTAGGAGAAAGTTTCAACAGACTAAGATTTTATCCTTTTATCTTAGGTGAAAAATTCATCGGACTAAGATTTTCATCTTAGGTGAAAGATTCAACAGACTAAGATTTTGATTCTTATCATTCTTCGGAATGTGTTTCATTTATCTCTCGACTTGAATTGTCCACCTTCAAAAACAACTGTATTTACCTTCATGCTCTTCGGATGACCACCCGATTTCAAGAAAATTTTTAATGTGACAGAAAATTTTCTGCCCCAGTTTGAGAATTCTCTTGTGGAATATCTTTTGTCCCTGCTTCAAAACAAAGAAAAATCTATTAATTTAAAATGCGGTGGTTGGTTGTGGCCTTGAACTTTGATGGCGATTGTTCTTTCTCTTCCTTTGATAACTTCTTTCTACGTGAATGCCTTGCATGTTCACTGACTATCCATTTTCCTTTGTCATCCTTGTCACAGGAAATACTTCCTTTTTTTTGTTCAAACTCGCAACCCTTACGGTCTGTCATTTTACCAGTTCCTCGGATCCCACAAACTTCGGTCTTAAATTCTATTTGAAGACCTTGAATATTTCTTGACTGACTCTTTCCTTTGTTAGAATATATACCTCCTCTCTGTTTGAACCCCGTACTTCCATTTGTTGTATTGTTCCCGAGTTGGCCCTTTGCCGACCTTTGTGTCTTGCATGAACCCTAAACATTTTTAATCGTTACCCACTTCATTGCGCATGTTGCTCTTTTGGTTTAAATCACCGGCCTTGTCTTTTCCTAACTTACGACAATTGACGTGTTGGACAAATCCCATCTCGTGCAAATGGAAAGCTTGGTGGCAAACATTGAAATCATTTCTTTATTTGTTTTGACCCGACAGACACAGGAAGAACGATAGATAAGCGAAATGGGAAGAATAAAGTGAAAGAAAAAGTGGAGAGAGACGATTCCTAATAAGAAACCTACATAAGAATGACCCATCGAATGTGAATATCGACTCTCGCGACTGACATGCACTTTTAGCCTTCTCCATATAGTAAATATGATCTTCATCTCTTGTTGCAACTTTCCATGAAACTGCCCAATCTGATTCATAATCCTTAGTTGACTTGTAGTGCCCATAGGATTTTCACCATCAAGCCTCTCTCATTTGATTTTTATCTCAACTCACTGTCGCCTTACGGTGCCCGTGAGGGTTTTCACCGATAAGACTATTTTGATTTCTCTCATCTCGGCGTCCTGTGGTGGTTCTCATCATCTCTTTAATTCTTCATTTTCCTTTGTTCGGACCGGACTGTTACCCCTAATGTGATTCACCTTTGCTTGCTTGACTCGACATTTCTTGAAGATTGATTAGAAGGTCTTTCTTTGGACCGTAATGCAGGCTTTTAGATGGGATTTGGAAAGAAGGATATAAAGGCTCAAATTATTTCAACGTGGGTTAAAGATTACAACTTTCAGAATCATATTTCTTCAACAACCATAATTCATGCCCCAGTTTCCTTCTTGGGGATTTTTTTGACTTTTCTTCTATTGTGACTGAACCTTAGTGAGGCTACCTACGTACCCTTTTGGGATCAAGTCAAACGTAGTTCAGATTATAAGATCGCTTCCTTGTTGCGATTTGATTTCTCCCGATTTCTTCTCCTTTGCGTTCTTTTCTTTATTTTCTTTTATTTTTCTTTTGTTTTTTCTTTTCTTTTTTCGTTCTTTCTTTTTCTTTTCATCTTTTCTTTTCTTTTTCTTTTCGTTTCTTTTTCTCTTTTTCTTCTTTTTTCTCTTATTTTCTTCTTTCTTTTGTTTCTCCACTTGATTTCCCTGTTCAATCCTCAATTTTTGTTGTTGATTCGTAAAGAGGAATATTAAAGAAAATACAATAAGGCTCAAGGGATAACAATGGATAAAGTGTTTGGATAGCCGAACAAAGTGCCTTCGTCATTCCAATCTTCAAAACCTACCAAGTACAAACTACACAGTTAAACACCTTTGATTGATTCACATATTTTCCTTCTGTATTTGTAGCTTCTTAGCGCCATTGGGCAACAATCTCGATACCAAGAATGGTCCCTTGAGCTTTGGGGTACTCTAGTCTTTGGCTTTAAACCGATGAAGCATGATGCATTTCCACGACATTTCATTACGTTCTATTTTCCAGTTTCACTTGGTTCAGGCTTCAAAGTATTCCAAAATGTTTCATTTCTTCCAAATACCTTTACATTATTTCATTGCCAAATTGACCTTTTAAACCAGGCCAAGAATTATGTGCATGTCATGTCACTAAAATCAATATGAAAAGAATTGTATAATGATTAGAAATGGGTGACTGGAAATGTTGGGAAACAAAGAATTGTATTAAACTGATTGGTTGAAACAACAGGACGAACAACAAAACGAACAGACTAGACTCGAATTACAAACCTAAATGGCACTAAACAAATTTATTACTAAACAAAGCAAAGTGGAAAGATAGAAGGATTTTGACTCCCAAGACAATGTCCGGATTACAACCCTGAAATAACCCGGGCAACAGAAATGACACCAAAATAAACCACCAAAACTCCAAGAGCTGGAGCGCCTTCTCAATTACCAAGCATGGCATCTTAGCCACTGAGTTCATCATTAATATTTCCAAAACCACTATCTGTTTCAATATCTTCAACTTAAGTTGACAATTTCCCAAGAAGATTCTCATCCCCCACGTCACCGGGCATCATTCCCACCAGGTGTGCCTCCTCGTGTAATGGATGCAGCATGTTAGTCTGAATGCCATTGTCTTGAATTAAATTTTTCTGGATCATCCTTTCTATTTCTCTTTTCAAATATCGACAATTTTCCACATTGTGCCTCAGAGCATTTGAGTGATATTCACACCTTTTAGATGAATCAAAGCTTCTCGCACGTCAATCCACCAGATTTGGAGGAATGGGTGCAATCATGTCATGTTGTGTTAACTTCTCAAACAAGCTTGCATAGGACTCTCTTATTGGTGTAAAATTATCTTTCAACTTTTATTCTCTTCCATACCCCTAGCTTGGATGTGGGTTATAAGGTGCTTGTAAATTTTGCAGAGGCTGGTGGAGATTGTGTGATGTTCGTGCTCGCTTTCTTGGGTGATTTGAGGGTTGGGAAACATACTGGACTGGATCAACAAAGTATGGAGAGTTCTAAGGTGGGTAGTAATGTTTAATGAGGCCATGGAAAACCTGATGGGGCTACATATACCTCCGAGATGTTCTCCTAGAATCTCTTCTTGACCCTGACATCACCATGATTTCTTCATCCGTCCCATTCGCATCATCAAATTCACTTTGAACAGTCTGAGGTGCATCTTTGAGAGCTGCTTGACTTATAATTTTGCCTGTCTTAAGACCGTCTTCCACCATTTCTCCCATTTTGATTATTTCTTCAAAGGATTGACCAACTGCAGATATCATGTTTTGAAAGTAATCCGACTCTTGAGCCTGAAAGAAAACAGTGACTAACTCGTGGTCATCCATGGGTGGCTTAACTCTAGCTGCCTGCTATCTCCATTTGATAGTATATTCCTTGAAACTTTCAGTTGGTTTCTTTTTCAGTTTAAAAAGGGAAATACGGTCTGGGGTAATGTCGATATTTTATTAAAACTATTTGATAAAGTCCCGTGCCATGTCATCCCAGACGTACCAGCAAGACGTGTCTTGATCCCAAAATCATTCAGATGCTACTCCCGAGAGGCTTTCCCCAGAATAAGCTATAAGCAATTCTTCATTTCTTCCCACACCTCTTAGTTGGTTGCAATACCTTTTTAGGTGGGCTATGGGGTTTCCATGTCCATCGTACTTTTCCAATTTGGGAACCTTGAAACCAGGCAGTAAGTGGACATCGGGGAACATACATAGATCTCTGAAGGCAACACTCTTTTGACCTGCCATTGCTTGCGTGTTTTTCAGCTGCTGTTCTATCTTTTCACTCTTTGGGCGATTTCTTCTTGTACCCTCTTTCGGGTAGGCTTCTTGATATTTGCAGGAAGATCAAACGAGTATGAGTGGTACTCGGGTGAGTGGTACAGTTCTTGTTATATAACAAATTGTGACTCATGAGAAGGCAAATTGTGACTCATAAGAAGGTTGTCCCGGGCCATTGGCCCATACTTGATGCATTTTGGTCATTTGTTGTTTCAGTGTTCTATTTTCCTCAACCACAGAAGACCCTTGTTGAACTCTCTGATCCTGAGTCTCTTGAGCGCTCGTAACAGCTTCGATGTCAGTTATCATTTTCCTTGAATCTTATTTTTCAATTTACCACAACCAACCACCTCAACTTTCTGGATTAACAAAACGAAGCGACCATGTTAGCGTTAAGGCATTATTTTTATTTCTGTTTTTCTTTTATTTTTGCCATTTTGTTGGCTTTTTTATTTTTATTTTGATTATACATATGGTCGAATCCTATGTAGATTGCCTACATATCATGACCCCGCATGAATCAGACCGAGCGTAGTTCTTGCAAATTAATGCAAAAGGGATGTTTATTTTGATTTTTAAATTTGTTTTCTTTGAAGGAAAATTATAGAAGCCCACTCCAACTACAAACTTGATGAAAAACATTCACATCTTGTGCCTCAAATTTCCACAAGACTAAAAATATTTTTAATATCAATTATGACTATTTTTATAAGATTGGCCATCTTATGGCTTATTTGGCAAAGTGGCTATTTTTGCAAAATTTATTTAAGAAAATAAAATCAAAAATTTTCTCATCTTGGGGCTTATGGGCCATCGTTCGGCATCGCCACAAGTAAACACAAGACTGAGAAGTTTTTAATGTCAATTGATTATTTTTACAAAATTGGCCATGTAATGGCTTATTTTGACAAAGTGGCTATTTTTTGCAAACTTTTATTTAAGAAACTACAAATTCGATGACTAAATCAAAATCTCTCATCTTGGGGCTCATGGGGCATCATTCAGCATTGTCACAGGCCAACACAAGACTAAGGACGTTTTAATGCCAAATGTGGCTATTTAAGCAAAATTGGTCGTGTAATGGCTTATTTAGACAAAGTGGCTATTTTTGAAAAGTTGAGTGATGACTCAAACTTAATTTTGCGGATACGTCCTTTCAACATTTCCGCGATGGAATATTTCAGGGTTGTGCCTGCAAATTATTTAAAATGACTCAAAGAGGCTATTCTTGCAAAACATGGCCTTCCGGCGTCCTTTTGAGGGGCATTCAGCTTATTTTAAACAAGAATAGCATCACCTGACTAATTTATAACAAAAAAAATAAAATTGACATTTTTTGGTTATTTTTTCAAAAAGGGTGGTTGGACCCGATTAGGGTTGCCTACGTATCTCACATCCAGTGAGAATCAAACTAGCCTAATTCGGTCAAATTATTTTAAGAACAACTATTTTGACAAAATTAACACGACTATTTTTATTTTTCTTTTTCTCAAAATTTCGACAGCGTTTCGTCAATATTTAAGTATTGCTATTCTAGAAATCGCTATTTTTTCTCTCTTTTTTGTTTTCAGGTATTTAGCCGGTCAACATAATAGTCCAAGATAAATAAATGCAACATATAATCATGCTCGGTCTTTGATATCTTGGTCACTTGTCCTAGACGGACCCAACCCATGTGTTGAGTCCCTTAAGTCAGATATGATGTAAATAAATGTCCTAAATTTAGGTTCAATATCCTGATTTTTCATGGTACTAGACTGTGTACCTGAGTGGACAACTCGGATCGAGGAGGGGGCTATGTACCGGGGACCCGCGGGATCGTCCGGCTTTGTAACTTATCCGGCCTTTATTTCTTATTTTGGTATTAACTTAACAGAAAGGGGAGTCTCAACCAGTAAGCACATCCCCGGAGGTAGGAAGAGAAGGGCTTTCAGCACAATTTTATATACAGTTCACGTAATTTGAAAGCGGTAAACATGTAGCACATTAGTCAAAGCATATAAAGAAATCAGATATAAACAAAAACAGTAATTTAACTGAGCTCGAATTCTTAAACCCTGAACCGAAGTTCTGGGTTTCTTATCCCCAGCAGAGTCGCCAGAGCTGTCACACCTCCTTTTCCGTGTACCGCTATTACTACTACACCCCGGGAAGGGATATAGTAATAATAGGGAAGGAGTTTTTCCACTTAAAGGACATTCGGATCGGGATTTATTTATTAATTTTCAGAGTCTCCACTTGGGAAAATATTGGTATCCGAAGTCACCGGTTGAATCCCGAACCGAGGAAATTATGACTCTATTAACAGTCCGCGAATCAGAAATCCGGATAAGGAATTCTGTTAACCCGGGAGAAGGTGTTAGGCACTCCCGGATTCTGTGGTTCTAGCACGGTCGCTCAACTGCTGTATTTATTTTTATCTGATTTCTTTATATATTCCAATTTATATGTGCATTTATTAATATTCCGCTTTATCATTTTTTAATGAATTGGAACATTGTGAAAATGGATTCCGGGCCACACCGTACCAGTACGCCTGTGGCTTTAGATACATTTCGACTTCGTTGAGAGTGGATTTGGGTCACATAAATGTGCACCCGAATTTAGGAAGGTAATATTATTAACTAACGCACCTAAAGCAATTTCACATTTTGTAGTTTGCGAGGGCCATAGAATTTGCTAAATAGTACTCCTCGAATTCTAAGGGTTAATTCATAATAAAATAGGGCCATGCAATTTGTCATTTTGTTTGTCATGGCGCGCCTCGATTCCATTTTAAAAGGATACTCAACTTAAAGAAAACTATAGATGTTCATAATTGTTAAGGCCATTTAATAAAATGCCAAAATGTGAAAAATTTGCATGTCAAAACAAGATCAGATTTGGGCTATACAATTTCAAACACAAATGAACCAAGAAAATCACAGTATCTAGTTTCATTTAAATATATTGCCTCCGATGACATTTCTTGCAAAGGAAAATATAGAAACTCAATTAGCTAATACTATTTAACAATGACTCCAATAGTCTAAAATCAACTGAAATGGGCTGCCATTTTATTGGTTCGATAATCAAAATGATATTTAAGTATAATGAGCAACTTATTAAGAAAGCAACCAAAGACATAGAGATGAAACATCAGTAACAAACCAATTTAATCTGGATACATTACTCCTAGTAAGGAAGTTTCACCTAACTCCAAATTTGATATCAATAGCTACTGAAATCAGAAATACATGTTGCAACATTGCTAGTAATTAATTATGAACTCTTATGTCGTAATAAGATGAATTCCAAAATCCACCGCTTCTACAATAACCACAAGGAATGGTTGAATGATTTGAGTGGCTTCAATGATGTTTAAGTCTGCCAAACAAGACCTCCAACACAAACATCCACATGGATTTAAATTAATTTCAAACAACCTTCGTAGATTCACAGAAAAGCCAATCAAACTTTTAATTTACTCAATTCTAATCGATAGCTCACTAACGCTTGAGCCTTTAATGGAAGCTCATTAAACATTTGTTATCGACCAAAACAAAGAAAAACCAAACATAATTTGAGACTTACGTGAGCCGGATCTCCATCAGCATGAACTCAATTAGAATACAACAATGTCTATCCTAAAATTCGAAATAAAGGACAAGTAGGGATTTACATACCTAAAGCATGGAAACAACAGCTCAAAAACCAAATAAAAGCTTAGAATTCTTAAGTGGTGAAGTTTGATAGCAATGAATAGCGAGATTTATCAACAGTAGTATCACCAAATCAGTTCCACTGCAACCACTAAATGCACATGTTTATGACACATAAGCCAAGCCATAGAAGGAAATATGCACAGTAATTACACTTAGAGAAACCAGTAAATTAAACTAGAATTTGTTCCAGACAGTGACATGCTACTTAAGCATCCAGATTTGTGCATTGGTTTGACACCTTGACAGTGGAGAAATGAGCAGAAATTACCCTTAAGGAATCAGCAGAATCAATAGACAAAAACTAAGCAAAATCCAACGGCTCCAAAATGCTTAGAAAGAATTCTCAGTTAATTAGCTGAAGAAGTGAATTCAAACAGAACCTTGAACGCAGCCAAAGAGTCCAACAGAAAACTCACAAATGGAATTCAGCACACACGCAATAGCTTACAACTGAATTAAACCAAATCAAGGAGACTATCGCACAAGCCGAATCACGTAGAGCAACATTTCGGATTTAATCCTAAAGTAAGCATTTCGACAGTTAATCAAATCAACACATAGTGAATTTTAAAAAAAAACTCAAATTAACTTATGTGAGTTGTAGCTCCAAGGCATAACCAGATTCAGCACTAAGGAGATAATTTTAATACAAAAATCTAAACATCATACGAATTCCAAGTAGATCGACAGATCATCTTCATTGAAGAACATTCAAATACATCAAGAGTTTTATGTGTTTACCTCACTGATTGACCAAAACAAACTAGGCCATGAATTCGGCAGAGACTGTAGAGTAAAAGCAATCAATAACAGAAGGAAAAACAGCAGAGATCGATCAGCCTCTTCAACTAAAAAATAGCTTGCAAAGGCCTAGAAACAGACGACAATTGTATGAAACTCAAAAACCAGCTTTAAATCTCTTTTTTTTCAATTTTTTTAGAGAAGAGGAAGAGCTCCGCGCCTTTTTGCTTGTAGAGGAAAAGGTCTGATTTCGGCGTGTGTGCATTAGCGAGTGTGTGTGTGTTCTCTCTCTGAAATCTCCTCTCCAAAATTCTCTATATATCATTGAAGCCTTGCTCAGTGAAGGGATGATAGAGACACGCGAATTTCGTGTCTCTATGTTGAAGCCTCCGTTAATATCAAGGCTAAAATGGGCAGGTGGGTTGGGTTTTAGGTGTGGGTTGGGGCGTGGGTTTGGGTATTTGGGTCCGGGAAAATTAAGGAAAAATGGCCCAATTCGGGTCTCTTACTAAGACAGCCCACTTATTTTATTTATTTTGTAATTGTTCTTAGTTATTTTTGTTTTTCTTTTGTATTTTTATATTTTGAAATTTTATTAAAATGCTTCAAAATAACAAATTGACACTAAAATCTAATTTCCTATCCATTAATAAAAATGCAAACTAAAACATCTTTAAACTAAAAATGCAAGATGGACCATTTTTGTTATTTTCTTTAAATTTTGTTCTAAAACAAATTGATACTAATTAGTACTAAAAATGTGAAATTAAATTCCTAAATGCACATGCATATTTTTTTTGTATTTTTAACACAAAATTCAACCAAATTTGTAAAATTATTTTATATGGAATTTTATGGGAATAACTCATATATAGGGTATAAATCACGTGCTCACACATGGGAAGCGGTTGAGCTTTGTCCTATCATGCTGGTAGCAGTTACCACGTTTTTGGGGGCCATGATCCCATTTACTTTAGCATGATTTACATGATCCTAGTAGTTGGGGGTGTCAACTACACTAGGTAAGCCTAACACAATGCGGAATTTACTGCTTTTATCAACAACAAGAAAAATAATAGCGGAACGACATAGAAAATGTAATAGGTGCCGCTCGGCACATACACTTTACAAAAATATCAGAAAATATAACCACCAAGACTCGGAAACTCACGGGCAAACACAGGCTAAGATAGTAAAACTATGGCTCTATCCACCAAGAGTATCTATACAACTGAAAACAAAAGGAATATCTAGCATCACTAGGGAAGAACAGAAGAAGAACCTCCGGATCTGCGGACGCAACAGATGCATACCTCGAGTCTATTGAAAATACTCCTAGATCACCGGTAATGTTCCTGATCAGAGGGACCTGGATCTATACAATAAAAAGTGTGCACAAGAGTAGCATGAGTACACCACGGCGGTACTTAGTAAGTGCCAAGCCTAACCTCGATGGAGTAAAGACGAGGAAGGTCAGGGCCCTATCGAGAATAATAAAAATAATGATAATAATATCGAACAGTGCAAAGAAGGAGTAAATTTGAAATAACAGCAAAATGAGATAAAAACTACAAGTCGCCTACACTTAAGCTAACAAAGAGAAATCAACACAACAAGTACAAAATCAATAATTCAGGATCTCCGGGAATTGAACCCGCAGTCCATTTATACTCAGCAGCCCAGGATCTCCGAGAATCAAACCCGTAGTCCTTTATATCGGTATCATAGGATCTCCGAGAATTAAACTCGCAGTCCTTTATATCAATATCACAGGATCTCCGGGAATTGAACCTGCAGTCCTTTTATCAATATCATAGGATCTCCGGGAATTGAACCCACAGTCC
Organism: Nicotiana noctiflora; assembly: GCA_032618575.1. Lineage (NCBI taxonomy): Eukaryota > Viridiplantae > Streptophyta > Magnoliopsida > Solanales > Solanaceae > Nicotiana > Nicotiana noctiflora. Next base: position 16,393 of record JASVEL010011358.1, on the reverse strand, counting down.
TTTATTTCAGTATCATAGGATCTCCGGAATTGAACCCGTAGTCCTTTATCTCAGTATAACAGGATCTCCGGGAATTGAACTCGCAGTCCTTTACCTCAGTAGCACCAGATCTCCGAGAATCAAACCCGCAGTCCACAAAACACAAACACAATCAAATAAGAGAATACGCATAGAGAAATAAAATACACGGCTACGACTAACAATTAAATCCAGTCTCAATATGTTCCAGGAAAAATCAACTAAGACAAGTAGGCATTTAGACATTTAATCCTATCTAATCATGCTTCCCTAGCTAACACAGGATGAATCTTGCAATTAAACCAATCAAATAACAGAGATAACAGTGATTGAGCAATTCAAGTAAAGTGGGTTTTTCAATAATTTGCACAAGTACACGCCAGTCACCTTGCGTACAAGGCATTTAAATCAACACATAATATTTCCTAGGGGAAAAGATCCCCCACACAAGGTTAGACACGCCACATACCTCAATCCCGGTACAAAACCGCTAAGAGATAACTCCCTTGCCATGAGTATCCGACTCCGAGTGGCCCAAATCTATTCAAACCAATTACACAGTGTAAATAACATCACAAGTAACTAATTACACTGATAAAACTAAAGCTACGATGCAAAAAAAGGTAAAATGACCAAAATACCCCTCCGACCATTGGCTGGGAATTGAAATATTTTTACGTTTTCAGAACCCTCGTACTCTCATGAGTCTAACCATATAAAATTTATCAAAATCGGAGTTCGTGTACCCCTCCAAATCATCAAAGTTTGTTCTAAGAAACTTACCCCAAATTACACCTAAAATCCAAAATTAAAGGAAGAATTTGAGTTTATATTAGTGAATAATAATCATAAGGGAGTAAGAAATCGTTACCCAATAATTGCCTCTGAAAAGCACTCGATATATCACCCAAAACCGAGCTCCCTAGCTTGTGCTTTTGTAAAAATGGTGAAACCCTCGCGGATGAAATTCTTATAACTGTTTGTGTCTGCACAGTGAAATACTCTATGCGATCGTATCACCCTTATTGCGATCGCATAGAACAAACTTTTTTTGCGTTCAAATATACCTTATGCGATCGCACACCTCACATTGCGATCGCATTGATTTATAAAACATCCTTGTACGATCGCATACCAACATCCGCGATCGCATTGAACAAAAATATGACCCCCTAACCTTTACAATATGCGATCACATAGCACATTCGTGATCGCAGAGAACAAAAATCTAAAACTATGCTATCGCATAACCCTTTCCGCAATCGCATAAAACAAGTTTGAGCCTCCTCCCAATCCTTCTATGCGATCGCATTAACCCATTGCGATCGCATAGAGCAACCGTCTGCAACACTTATGACAGCAAAATCTGACCTGTTCATCAACTAGAAATGGCCCGTTTGACCCCTAGAAACACCCCCGAGGCCCCCGAGACCTCAACCAAAACCACCAACCTACTCTAAATCACGATACGAACTTGTTCCGATCATAAAAATATATAATTAAATACAAGAATCATCAAATCATGGCGGATTCAAGCCTAAGTTTCAACCAAAACTTCCGAAACCTACATTCTATCAAAACCCGACCAAACGATGTCCGAATGACCTGAAAATTTGCTGACATATCCAAAATTACCTAACGAAGCTACTTCAACTGTCGTAATTCCATTCCGACACCCGGATCAAAATCTTCCCTAACGACCGAATTTTCAAAAATTTCAAACTTCGGCATTTCAAGCCTAAATGAACTACGGACCTCCAAAATACATTCCGAACATGATCCCAACCCCAAAATCACCTAACGGAGCTAACAGAACCATCGGATTTCCATTCCGATGTCGTCTTACTACTATTATGAATACAGACCATTTTTCAACTATTAAGCTCTCATTTAGGGACCTAGTGTCGAACATCCCGGCAACCCAAAATAGTAGAAATGAACTTAGGTTAATTAGGGATCGAGGCATAAATTTCAAAAATGATTGGCCAGGTCGTTACATCTTACCACACTTAAGCATTCGTTCGTCCTCGAACGAGCATAGAAAACATACCTGAAGTAGCAAAGAGATGAGGGTACCGGCTGCATATGTCCTGCTCGGTCTCCCAAGTCGCCTCCTCGATCGACTGACCCCACCATTGGACCTTCACCGAAGCGATGTTCTTTGACCTCAACTTTCTGATTTGCCTGTCCAAAATGGCCACTGGCTCCTCAACATAAGATAGATCCTTGTCCAGCTAGACTGAACTAAAATCCAACACATGCGACGGGTCACCATGGTACCTCCGGAGCATAGAAACATGAAATACTGGATCGACTCCGGCTAGGCTGGGAGGTAAGGCTAGCTCATAAGCAACCTCCCCAATACGCCCCAAAATCTCAAAAGGCCCAATAAATCTCGGACTCAGCTTCCCTTTCTTCCCAAATCTCATGACGTCCTTCATGGGCGAGACCCGAAGTAGAACCCACTCGCCAACCATTAATGCCACATCGCAAACCTTCTTGTCCGCATAACTCTTCTGTCTGGACTGGGCTGCACGGAGTCTATCCTGAATCACCTTGACCTTGTCCATTGCATCCTGGACCATCTCAGTACCTAGCATCCTGGCCTCGCCCGGATCGAACCAACCCACCGGGGAGCTGCACCTCCTACCATATAGGGCCTTATACGGCACCATCTGAATGCTGGACTGATAGCTGTTGTTATAAGCAAACTTTTCCAGTGGCAAGAAGTGATCTCATGAACCTCCAAACTCAATCACGCACGCACCGAGCATATCCTCCAAAATCTGAATAGTGCACTCAGATTGCCCATCCGTCCGGGGGTTAAATTCAATGCTCAGCTCCACCCGAGTACCTAACTCTTGCTGCATGGCTCTCCAGAATCGTGAAGTAAACTGAGTGCCCCTGTCTGAAATGATAGAAACTGGAATACCATGCAACCGGACTATCTCCTTGATATAGATCTCCGTTAACTGCTACGATGAGTAAGTAGTGCACACAGGTATGAAATGGGCAGACTTGGTCAACCGATCCATAATAACCCAAATAGAATCAAACTTCCTCACATTCCGTGGAAGTCTAGATACGAAGTCCATGGTGATGTACCCCCACTTCCACTATGGGATCTCAATCTGCTGTAATAACCCACCCGGACGCTGATGCTCATACTTCACCTGCTGGCAGTTGAGGCACCTAGAAACATAGTCAACTATATCATTCTTCATCCGCCTCCACCAATAGTGTTGCCTCAAGTCCTGATACATCTTCGTGGCACCCGGATGGATGGAATACGGCGAGCTTTGGGCCTCAGCTAGAATCAACTCTCGAAGATCATTCACATTGGGCACACAAATAAGCCCATGCATCCTCATCACTCTATTATCCCTGATGGTAACATCTTGAGCATCACTACGCTGAACCTTGTCCTGAAGATCAAGCAAATAAAGGTCATCAAACTGTCGTTCTCTAATGTGATCAAATAGAGAAGACCGAGAGACCACACATGCCAGAACCTAGCTGGGCTCCGAAAGATCCAATCTAACAAACTGTCTGGCCAAATCCATCGCCATAGGTCTCTCCGTAGCTGGTAGATATGTCAAACTCCCCAAACTCTCCGCCCAGCGACTCAAGGCATCAGCAACCACATTGACATTGCCCGGTTGATAAATAATAGTAATATCATAGTCCTTTAACAACTCCAACCATCTAATCTGACGCATGTTCAGGTCCATCTGCTTAAGCAAGTGCTGCAAACTCCGATGATCAGTGTAAATCTCATAAGGAACCACATACAAATAATGATGCCAAATCTTCAAGGCGTGAACAATGGTAGCTAGCTCAAGATCATGGACATGGTAGTTCTTTTCATGCACCTTCAGCTGTCGGGATGCGTAGGCAATCACCCTACCGTCCATCATCAATAATGCTCCAAGTCTGACCCATGAGGCATCACAATTAACTTTATAGGACCCCGAACCGGTAGGCAACATCAAGATAGGGGCCGAAGTCAAAGCTATCTTGAGCTTTTGAAAGCTCACCTTACACTCCTCGGTCCACTAAAAAGGAGCACCCTTTTGGGTCAATCTGGTCATAGGTGTTGCGATCGAAGAGAACCCCTCCACAGAGTGACGACAATAACCCGCCAAGCCAAGGAAACTACGAATCTTAGTAGTTGAGAAGGGCCTGGGCCAACCCTACACGGTCTCCACCTTCCTCGGATCCACTCGAATACCCTCAATCGACACCACGTGGCCTAGAAATGCCACCGAACTCAGCCAAAACTAACATTTAGAGAACTTTGCATATAATTGCTTCTGCCTCAGAGTCTGAAGCACTATCCTCAGGTGCTGCTCATGCTATTCCCGGCTCCGGGAATATACCAAAATATCATCAATGAAAACAATCACGAATGAGTCAAGATATGGCCTGAATACACTGTGCATCAAATGCATGAAAGCTGCTAGGGCATTAGTCAGCCCGAAAGACATAACGATGAACTCGTAATGACCATACCAAGTCCTAAATGCAGTCTTTGGGATATTTGGCTACCGAATCTTCAGCTCATGATAACCAGAATGCAAATCAATCTTGGTGAACACCCGTGTGCCCTATAGCTGATCAAATAAGTCATCAACACGTGGCAAAGGATATCGGTTCTTCACTGTAACTTTTTTCAACTGGCGATAGTCAATGCACATACGCATAGAACCGTCATTCTTCTTCACAAACAACATAGGAGCACCCCAAAGGCGAAATACTAGGTCGAATGAAACCCTTACCCAACAACTCCTGTAACTGATCCTTCAACTCCTTCAACTCAGGAGGAGCCATGCGGTACGGAGGAATAGAAATGGACTGAGTGCCCGATAATAAATTAATACCAAAATCGATATCTCTATCGGGCATCATGCCCGGGAGATCAGCTGGAAACACATCAAAGAAATCACGTACCACAGGGACTGAATCCATAGAAAGAGTGTCAACACTGACATCCCTTACATAATCTGGATAAGCAGCACACCCCTTCTCCACCATACGTTGAGCTTTGAGAAAGGAAATACCATGGTTGGAGGTGTGATCTAGAGTACCACTCCACTCAATACGTGGAATGCTTGGCGTAGCTAGCATCACGGTCTTGGCATGACAATCAAGAATAGCATGATGGGGAGACAACCAGTCCATGCCCAGAATAATATCGAAATCAACCATACTAAGCAATAAAACATTAGCTCTGGTCTCAAAACCATAAATAGTGACCAAACATGATCAATACACACGGTCCACAACCAAAGAATCTCCCACCAGGAGTAGAAACATAAATGGGGGCACTCAAAGAATCCCGAGGCATACCCAGATGTGAAGCAAAATAAGAGGACACATATGAAAAAGTAGAACCAGGATCGAATAGAACCGATGCCTTTTTGTGACTAACCAAGATAATACCTGTGATAACAGAATCAGAGGTGACAGCTGCGGCATGACCATGAATAGCATAAAATCTAGCCTGACCCCTCGCTCGAGAGCTATCTCTATCACCCTGATCCCTTCCCCTGGTTGGCTGGACAAGTCGGGTGGCAGCTAGAACTGGAATAATGGCCTGCTACCCATGTGAACCATGCTAAGGTTGTAAAGTCTGTGGAAGCGCTCCTCTCCTACGCTTGGGGCACTCCCTAACCAGATATCGAGTATCCCTGCACTCACAACAAGCCCTGGAAGGACGCGGTGGCTGTGACTGATTGGCCCCGCTCCTGCTGGACTGACCCTTGGAGGTACCCATCGCAGGAGGCGCACTAGAAACTGGGGAAGCATAGTAAGGCTTCTGAGGTGCTGGAGTACCACCAGTTGCTGGCAATGCTGAATGAACTAGACGACCGGAATAACCCCTGCCAAATCGACCGGCTACTACAGTACGGGCACCAGAGAAATTACCCGACTCACGAGACCTCTTAACCTCTCTCTCTCCTCGCTCTCTAGTGAGCATACCCTCGATCCGTCTAGCAATACTCACCGCATGCTGATACGGTACATTCGTCTCTAGCTCTCTAGCCATGCTGGACCGGATAGGCAGAATAAGACCCTCAATAAACCTCCGCACTCTCTCTCGGACCGTGGCGACCAATGCTAGTGCATGTCTAGCTAACTGGGTAAAACTGATGGCATACTCAGATTTTGTCATAGAACCCTGGCGCAACCGCTCAAACTCCACACGCCAAGCATCCCTAAGGCTCTGGGGAACAAACTACCTAAAAGAATATCAAAAAACTGTGTCCAAGTCAGCGAGGCAGGCTCGACTGGACTATCCAACTCATATGTGCGCCACCAATCATAAGCGGCCCCTCGAACCTAAAAAGCAGTAAAAGGAACCCCACTGGTCTCCACTATCCCCATAGTACGGAGGATGTGATAACACTCCTCCAGAAATCCCAAGGCATCATCTGAAGCTAAACCACTAAACACTGGGGGATCAAACTTCTTGAACCTCTCCAACCTGCGATGCTCGTCCTCGGAGGTAGCTGACCCACCTCCGGGCTGTACTGGTGCGGCAGGCAGTATAGGAATAATTTCTGGAACCTGCGCCACGGGCACTTGCTGCTCAGGAGTGCGGGCTGCGGGAGTCTGGGCCCCTCTCCTGGCCTGAGATGTAGCTGCAGCGAGAAGAAGAAACCCCGCCTGAGCCAGAGTAGTGTACATGATCATAAACTGGGCTAAAGTCTCCTGGAGTGCTGAAGTCGTAGTAGCTGTAGTAGGTGTACCAGGTGTCTGCGTTCTAACCTGATCCACCAGTGGTGCCTCAGCAGCAGTGCGCTCGGGTGTTGTGGCTACACCTCGGGCACGTCCCCGACCTCTACCCCAACCCCGACTTCTAGCGACGGCAGCAGGGGGCACGGGTGCCTGATCCTCACGAGTAGCACGTGTCCTCACCATCTGTGAGAGAATAGAAGATAGAAGTTTAGATTTGGTGTCAAAATATCGTACGACAAGGAATTTAAAAGATATGAAGATTTTCCTAAACAGTTACATAGCCCCTCGTAGATAAATACGGACGTCTCTATATCGATCATCGAGACTCTAAATAACCGACATGTGTCCCGTGACTCCTATGAACCTAGAGCTCTGATACCAACTTGTCATGACCCTAGTTCACCAATCGTGAACCTGTCATGATGGCACCCAGTCTTCGCGACTAGTTAAGCCTAACATAATGCGGAATTCACAACTTTTATGAACAACAAGAAGAAGAACGGCAGAATGACATAGAAAATGTAATAGGTGCCGCTCGGCACATACACTTTACCAAAATATCAGAATATATAACCACCAAGACCTGGACACTCACGGGCAACGACATGCTAAGATAGTAAAAATTGTGGCTCTATCCACCAAGAGTATCTATACAACCTAAAACAAAAAGGAATATCTAGCATCACTAGGGAAGAACAGAAGAAGACCCTCCGGATCTGTGGATGCAGCAGATGCATACCTCGAGTCTCTTGAAAATACTCCTAGATCATCGGTAATGTGCCTGATTAGAGGGACCTGGATCTATACAACAAAAAGTGTGCAGAAGAGTAGCATGAGTACACCGTGGCGGTACTCAGTAAGTGCAAGCCTAACCTTGATGGAGTAGTGACGAGGAAGGTCAGAGGGCCCTACCGAGAATAATAAAAATAATGATAATAATATCGAACGGTGCAAAGTAGGAGTAAATCTAAAATAACAGCAAAACGAGATAAAAACTACAAGTCGTCTACAGTTAAGCTAAAAAAGAGAAATCAACACAACAAGTACAAATCAATAATTCAGGATCTCCGGGAATTGAACCCGCAGTCCATTTATACTCAGAAGCTCATGATCTTCGGGAATCGAACCCGTAATCCTTTATACCGGTATCATAGAATCTCCGAGAATTGAACCCGTAGTCGTTTATATGAGTATCACAGGATCTTCGGGAATTGAACCCGCAGTCCTTTATATCAATATCACAAGATCTCCGAGAATCGAACCCACAGTCCTTTATATCAGTATCACAGGATCTCCGGGAATTAAACCCGCAGTCCTTTATATCAATATCACATGATCTCTGGGAATTGAACCTGCAGTCCTTTACCTCAGTAGCACCAGATCTCCGGGAATTGAACCCACAGTCGACATAACACAAACACAACCAAATAAGAGAATACGCAGAGAGAATGAAATACACGACTATGAATAACAATTAAATCCAGTCTCAACATGTTCCAGGAAAAATCAATTAAGACAAGTAGGCATTTAGACAGTTAATCATATCTAATCATGCTTCCCTAGCTAACACTGGATGTATCTTGCAATTAAACCAATCAAATAACAGGGATAACACTGATTGAGCAATTCATGTAAAGTGGGGTTTTCAACAATTTGCGCAAGCACACGCCCGTCACCTCACGTACTGTAACGACCCGGCCCGTCGTTACGGGAATTACCACCCCGTTACCTTGCATTTACATATATTATGCTTTTAAATCAGTATTAGAGTATATCGGGTGAGTTAGGAGTGATTTGGATTGAAAATGCAACAAATAGCATGTTTGAAGAAAACTTGAAAATGAAAAGTCAACCAAGAGTTGACTTTTGAGTTAGAGTGCTCGGAACCGGATTCTGATGATTCGACTAGTTCCGGGGATCATTTATGACTTAGGAGAACAATCGGAATTGAATTCGGAGGTCCGGTGTAGTTTTAAGCTTGAATTGGCGAATGTTGAATTTTGGCGAAAACCGGATGGTAGGTGATATTTTGATCCGGGGGTCGGAATGGAATTCCGACAATTTCTGTAGCTTCGTTATGTGATTTTGGATATATCTGCAAATTTTCAGGTCATTCGGACATCGTTTGATCGGGTTTTGGATTGAATGTTAGTTTTGAGAGTTTTGAAGAAACTTAGGCTTGAATCCGTGAGTAAATGGAGATTTTGATGTTTAGTATGGTGTTTTTATGATTGGAACACGTTCGTATCATGTTTTGGAGTATGTTAGTGGTTTTCGTTGGGGTCTCGGGGGTCTCGGGATGAATACGGGGGTCCAAACGGACCATTTTTGGAAGAAAAGAGTAAAAACTGGTTGCTGTCATAACCTCAGCAGACATTTGCTCTCCGCGATCGCGGGGAGGGGGATGCGATCGTGTAGAGCTGGAGGCTAGGGCATCGCGATCGCAGGGAAACCAGTCGCGATCGCGTAGAAGGAAACGGGGGCACATCGCGATCGCGGGTTAATCTACGCGATCGCGTAGAAGAAGAAATGGGTCCAGGGGAAATGTGCTACGCGATCGCAGGAATGAAGGACGCGATCGCGTGAAGCAGGGTGATTGTGCATCGCGATCGCGTGAAGGAAGTCGCGATCGCGTGAGGCCGAGATTTTGAGCATCGCGATCGCGTGAAGAAGATCGCGATCGCGTAGAAGAACCTGTTCTGGCAGTGAATTTAATCCAGAAACAGAGAGTTACGGGTTCATTAACCCAAAACTCAATTTCAAGCCCTAGAGAGAAGAAAACTCGAGGAAATCACTGAGAAGTCATCGGGTATTGTCGGAGGTAAGATTCTTGACTCAAAAACATCAATTTATGGTAGTATTAACATCAATCTTCATGAAATTGGGTTGAAATCTGAAGAAATGTGGCCTAAGTATTGAAAACGGGATTTTTGGATTTGGGTGGCCATTTGAACTCCGATTTCGATAAATTTTATATGCACGGACTCGTGGCGAGATAAGGATCGCATTGGTACTAATTTCGGAATTTTCCGAGAAGTGGGGCCCGGGGTCGGGTTTTACCAACTTAGTGTAATTTTGCGAATTTCATATAAATTGAAGTGGGTTATGATTCTTTGACCCGTATTTGATATAATTATTGTTATTTGACTAGATTCTACACACGAGGCAACGAAATTCAAAGGAAAAGGCATCGCGGACGATTCGACGACCGGCTAGAGGTGAGTAGTTTGTGTATATTGTAGCCTGAGGGTTCGAAACCCCGGCTTAGCACATTGTGACGCTAATAGGGCGTGGCTCGCACACCGTGGCAGGTGCGGGATTGATTGTGATTGGGGATTGAGACTTGGTCCATCCCGGGAATGAATAATATGATGTTAGTGTTGGAAATACATTGTATTTGCTATATTTGTGGGTTGTAAGCCTTGTTTGGGGCCTTGTGCCGATCTGTAGCGTCCTTAGAGGACAATATTTATGTGATAGCTGTAATTGCTTAAATCACTGATCTCAGTCCTGGAAATTGAAATCACACTTTTGAAATGCTAAGTCACCGGCTTTTACAAATTTAATAAAGTTAAAGTATTTTTCATAAATTATGAATTGAGAACTGGAATTAGGGAAAATGAATTGTTTTGTGACTTAATTGTATATTTTGGACTGAGCATGGGATCGGGCTGCACGCCGCAGTGGTTGATATGAGGATCGGGCTGCACGCCGCAGCAGTATTGCGCTTGGGCTGTAGGAGCCCCTCCGGAGTCTGTACACACCCCGAGTGAGCGCCGTCGACGTTAAATTGGATCGGGCTACACGCCGTAGCGGTTATGTGCATTGCATTGCATCTTTATTTGTTGAATTACTCTGTGGTAGCTGTACTGTATTATTGTTGCTAGTTCGTAGGAGATTCGGACTGTAGTGTAGCTTCACAATGTGGTATTTTGTGGATTTCTTACTGTCAGCTACATATATATATTTGTTACTCACTGAGTACTTAGTACTCACCCCTACTCCTCGCACCTTTGTGTGCAGATTCAGGTACACAGGAGGATTAGACAAACACTCCAGCCTATATCAGAGTTTATTCAAGTTGCTGAGGTAGCTGCCGGCGTTCGCAGAACCTAGCTTCTCTCTTCATTTAGTTGTTATTGTATATTTTGTATTCAGACTTGAGTACTTCTATATCGTACTCTCTATTTTCCTGTTGGGTTTTGTTAGAGGCTCTAGACTTGTGACTCCGGATCTTTGGGAGTGTCAGTATTTTGTTCAGTATTATTATTATTGGAGTTCTTAAACTCATATATTTCTTCTGGGTTGTCCTTTTGGGACTGATATCGTCGTGTTAATTAAATGGTTTTGTTTGGCTGGCCTAGCTTGATTGTTGGGCGCCATCACGACCGGATTTGGGTCGTGACAAGTTGGTATCATAGCTCTAGGTTATTAGGACTCGCGAGTCATGAGCCGGTTTAGTAGGCTTTCGCAGATCGGTACGTAGACGTCCGTATCTATCTTCGAAGGGCTACAGAAACTTTAGGAAAAACCTCATTTTCTTGAATTCATATCGTGCGATTTGTGTTATCATGAAATTAAATCTTTCCATATTCTACTCTCTCGCAGATGGCGAGAACACGAGCTAACGGACGTGGCGGACGACCACCATTGGCACCCAGAGGCCGTGGTCGTGGTAGAGGTAGGGCAGCAGCACCAGCACCAGCACTTGCTGACCCACCGGCTGATCGGACTCAGGACCAGATTCCAGCGGCGAACGCTCCGGCAGCTCAGGTTCAGGCACCGGCAGTGCCTATTGTGATACCGGGTCTTCAGGAGACCTTGGCTCAGATATTATCAGTATGCACAGGCTTGGCACAGGTAGTTGCTGCTACTGCTGCAGTATCTTCTTCACAGGTAGGGGGAGGGAATCAGACCCCCGTGGCTCACACACCCGAGCCAGTTCAGCCAGTTGCACCCGTTGCACCGGCTCCTGCATATGTGGTTCCAGTTATGCCCGACGATGAGCAGGCGTCGTTTGGAGAGATTTGAGAGGTTACAGCCTCCGACATTCAGTGGAGCTGAGGGCGAGGATGCCCAGGGTTTTCTTGACAGATGTCAGCGTATGCTTCGCACCGCGGGTATTCTAGAGTCTAGCGGTGTTTCATTCACCACTTTTCAGTTCACAGGTGCAGCATTCCAGTGGTGGGAGGATTTTGAGAGGCGTAGGCCCGCTGGGGCAGTGCCCCTCACTTGGCAGCATTTCTCCACGGTATTTTTGGAGAAGTACGTGCCTCAGTCTCAGAGAGAGGAGCTGCGACGTCAGTTCGAGTGGTTGAAACAGGGAGAGATGACAGTTAATCAGTATGAGATGAGATTCACACAGCTGGCCCGTCATGCCATGTGGATGGTTCCTACAGACAGGGAGAGGATTCGGAGATTTATTGATGGTCTTATTTATCCCATCCGCATATTGATGACCAGGGAGAGAGTTTCGACAGTTACCTTTGAGGAGGTGGTTGATGCTGCCCGTCACATTGAGACAGATTGCCGCAGAGAGCGAGAGGAGAGAGAGGCTAAGAGGCCTCGTGGTACTGGCAGTTACAGTGGTGCTCCGTCTAGGGGCCAATTTCAGCATAGCAGAGGTCGCTCTTTCAGGTCTCATCAGTCTGGACGTACAGAGTCCAGTGGGGTTTCATCCGATCGTGGTCGTCAAGGCCAGCAGGGTTATCAGGGTCAGCAGAGCCGCCAGCAGAGTCAGCCTGCACTGAGTGCTCTTCCAGCTCAGAGCTCTGCTCATGCTTCCTCAGCATAGGGTTCATCTGTAGCGAGGGGTCCTCAGCAGCCCCTTCTTCCATCTTCGAGCCGTTGTTTTGAGTGCGGTGATTTGGGCCATATCAGGAGAGAGTGTCCTCAGTGGCTCCGTAAGCGGTCTCAGCAGAGGGATCAACCCTCGTCTTCTACTCCTGTTTCTTCAGCGCCAGCACAGTCGGCTAGGACTGGTGGCCAGGTATCCAGAGGTCGCCCCAGGGGCGAGGATCGTACTGGTGGAGGTCAAGCTCGTTTCTATGCTCTTCCGGATAGGAAGGATGCTAGTGCTTCAGATGCGGTCATTTCAGGTATTATCTCAGTCTGCCACAGGGATGCTTCCGTCTTATTTGATCCCGGATCCACCTATTCTTATGTCTCTACTTATTTTGCACATCATTTGGGTATGACCCGTGGTATTCTTGCTTTGCCCGTACATGTGTCTACCCCAGTGGGGGATACTCTTGTTGTGGATCAGGTATATCGATCCTGTATTATTACTATTGGGGGTCTGGAGACCCGAGTTGATCTATTACTACTGGGCATGGTAGATTTCGATGTAATTCTAGGCATGGATTGGCTATCTCCTTACCATGCGATTCTGGACTGTCATGCCAAAACAGTCACACTAGCTATTCCAGGTAATCCAAGGATCGAGTGGCGTGGCTTGACTGATTATGTGTCCGACAAGGTGATTTCTTATATAAAGGCCCAACGAATGATTGGCAAGGGTTGTTTATCTTATTTGGCCTTCATTAGAAATGTTGAGGCCGAGACACCCGGTCTTGATTCGGTCCCCATTGTGAGGGAGTTTCCGGATGTATTTCCAGCAGACCTGCCAGGCATGCCGCCTGATAGAGATATTGATTTTGGTATTGATTTGGTGCCGGGCACTCAGCCCATTTCTATTCCTCCCTATCGCATGGCACCAGCAGAGTTAAAAGAATTGAAAGAACAGCTTCAGGAACTCTTAGATAAGGGTTTCATTCGTCCGAGTGTGTCACCTTGGGGTGCACCGGTGTTGTTCGTGAAAAAGAAAGATGGCACAATGAGAATGTGCATTGATTACGGGCAGCTGAACAAGGTAACAGTGAAGAATAAATACCCATTGCCTCGTATTGAGGACCTATTTGATCAGCTCCAGGGAGCTAGTGTATTTTCTAAGATTGATCTTCGATCGGGCTATCATCAGTTGAAGATCAGGGACTCGGATATTATGAAGACAGTGTTCAGGACGCGATATGGGCACTACGAGTTCCTGGTGATGTCTTTCGGGCTAACTAATGCCCCAGCAGCATTCATGCACTTGATGAATAGTGTATTTCGGCCGTACCTTGATTCTTTTGTGATTGTGTTTATTGACGATATCCTGGTATATTCACGCAGCCAGGAGGAGCATGCACAGCATTTGAGAGTGGCATTGCAGAGGTTGAGGGAAGAGAAGCTTTATGCAAAATTTTCTAAGTGTGAGTTCTGGCTTGATACTGTGGGTTTTCTGGGACATATAGTGTCCAGTGAGGGTATTCAAGTTGATCCACAGAAGGTTGAGGCAGTGCAGAATTGGCCCAGACCTTCCTCAGCTAGAGAGATTCGGAGTTTTCTTGGCTTGGCAGGCTATTATCGCCTGTTTGTTCAGGGTTTCTCATCTATTGCTTCACCGTTGACTAAGCTGACACAGAAGAATGCTCCATTTGTGTGGTCTGATGAATGTGAAGAGAGCTTTCAGAAGCTCGAGGAGGCTTTGACCACGGCTCCAGTACTTGTGTTACCATCGGCCTCAGGATCATATACGGTGTATTGTGATGCTTCCAGAGTTGGACTCGGTTGTGTGTTGATGCAGGAGGGTAGAGTTATTGCATATGCTTCTCGTCAGCTAAAGCCTCACGAGAAGAACTACCCTGTTCATGATTTGGAGTTAGCCGCTATTGTTCATGCCTTGAAGATTTGGAGGCATTACCTATATGGTGTATCTTGTGATATATATATAGACCACCGCAACCTTCAGCATTTGTTTAAGAAGAAAGATCTAAATTTGTGGCAGCGGAGATGGCTCGAATTACTTAAAGACTATGATATTACTATCTTGTACCATCCCGGAAAGCCAATGTAGTGGCTGATGCATTGAGCCAGAAGGCTATTAGTATGGGCAGTTTGGTGTATATTCCAGTTGGGGAGAGACCCCTTGCAGTTGATGTTCAGGCGTTAGCTAATCAGATGGTGAGACTGGATATTTCTGAGCCCAGTCGAGTGGTGGCTTGTGTAGTAGCTCGTTGTTCTTTATATGATCGTATTCGATAGCGCCAGTATGATGATCCACACTTACTTGTCCTTAAGGACACAGTTCGGCATGATGATGCTAGAGATGTCACTATTGATAGTGAGGGTGTATTGCGGATGCAGGGCCGGATATGTGTGCCCAATGTTGATGGCCTTCGTGAGTTGATATTGGAAGAGGCCCATAGTTCGCGGTATTCTATTCATCCAGGAGCCGCGAAGATGTATCAGGATTTGAAGCAGCATTACTGGTGGAGAAAGATGAAGAAAGATATTGTGAGCCATGTGACTCGGTGTCTAAACTGTCAGCAGGTCAAGTATGAGCATCAGAGACCTGGTGGTGTATTCCAACGAATTGATATTCCGGAGTGGAAGTGGGAAAGAATAACTATGGACTTTGTTAGTGGACTCCCTCGGACAGCGAGGAAGTTTGATTCAGTCTGGGTGGTGGTGGATAGGTTGACTAAGTCAGCTCACTTCATCCCAGTGTGTACTACCTATACCTCAGAGCGGTTGGCAGAGATATTCATCCGTGAGATAGTGAGATTGCATGGAGTTCCTATTTCCATTATATCGGACAGAGGTACCCAGTTCACATCTCAATTCTGGAGGACATTTCAGCGAGAGTTGGGTTCACAGGTAGAGCTGAGCACAGCATTTCATCCACAGACGGATGGGCAGTCTGAGCGTACTATTCAGATATTGGAGGACATGTTGCGTGCTTGTGTCATTGATTTTGGTGGTTCATGGTCTGATTATTTGCCTTTGGCGGAGTTTGCTTACAATAATAGCTATCAGTCCAGCATTCAGATGGCACCGTATGAAGCTTTATATGGGAGACGGTGTAGGTCTCCGGTCGGTTGGTTCGAGCCCGGCGAGGCTAGGTTGTTAGGGACAGAGTTAGTCCAAGATGCCTTAGATAAGGTGAAGGTGATTCAGGAGAGACTTCGCACAGCTCAGTCGCGTCAGGAAGAGTTATGCAGACCGGAAGGTCCGAGATGTGTCTTATTCAGTAGGTGAGAAGGTGTTGCTGAAGGTTTCGCCTATGAAGGGTGTTATGAGGTTTGGAAAGAAAGGAAAGTTGAGCCCAAGGTTCATTGGACCTTTTGAGGTGCTTAGGAAAGTTGGGGAGGTGGCTTATATGCTTGCTTTGCCACCCAGAGTTTGTCGGGAGTTCACCCGGTGTTCCATGTATCTATGCTCCGGAAGTATGTCGGAGACCCGTCTCATGTGTTGAACTTCAGCACGATACAGCTAGATGAGGATTTGACTTATGATGTGGAACCGGTAGCCATTTTGGGTCGACAGGTTCGTAAACTGAGATCTAAGGACATAGCTTCAGTAAAAGTGCAGTGGAGAGGACGTCCCGTGGAGGAAGCAACTTGGGAGACCGAGCAGGAAATGCGGAGCAGATATCCACACTTGTTTGATGCTCCAGGTATGTTTCATAACCCGCTCGTGGACGAGCGTTTGTTTAAGTTGGGGAGAATGTAACGACCCGGCCCGTCGTTACGGGAATTACCACCCCGTTACCTTGAATTTACATATATTATGCTTTTAAATCAGTATTAGA
>JASVEL010011357.1:0-57890 GCA_032618575.1 Nicotiana noctiflora | reverse complement strand
CCACTATGTCGCTTATGTGGATTTTAGTATTAATTACCCATGTGGCATGCCACATGGCATATTTTATAATTTAATTAGGGCGTGTATCATACGCACTACAACTAATGCGATAGAGGGGGTTTATACAAATGGTGATATAGTTCAGGGGGTTTCTGGGAACACTCAATAGTTTAGGTAGTAAACTGACAAAAATGGTATAGTTTAGGCGGGTTTAAGGTATTAATTCTTTATAATACAAGTTAAAGGCTTCTAACATATAAGCTGAAGTTTTTGAAAAGCTTTCTAACAAGATAAATAATCGCCTTATTCTTTCATAGTGTATTATTACTATAAAATAATCTAATTACCAACAGAATATAAATCATAAATTTTTGAAACAATAAATGTGAATAGAATAGAATATCATAAAAAGAATCACTAAGACCTTAAAATTTTCGTACGTGCAAATATTTATAAATTATTGTCTAATTTACGTAATTATTTATAATTTATTTTTAAATAATCTGATAAATATATTTATGACAATCATCTCATAAATTGAAGTTTCATAGCAGCACCAACAGAAGAAGAAGAAGAAGAAGAAGAAGAAGAAGAAGAAGAAGAAGAAGAAGAAGAAGAGGAGGAGGAGGAGGAGGAGGAGAAAAATATTTAAAAAATAAGTACAAGTTAAAAGTTTTTAGAAAAATAGATATAAGTTAAATGGGGAGATCAAATAGGGTGCCGCACAATTTTTTTACAAAATAATGGGCTGACTCGGAGTCCAATTAAGGAGGCCTACCTATGTAAGATCAAACCCGAAGCCCATCTCCTAACGGAAAGTTCCTTTTGGGACTCTTAACTTCGCCGTGTTGCGGAATTGGATTCGCCAACCACTCTTGCCGCGTAGTACTTGACTCTTCCTTCCTTAAGCCTAAACCCACAGTTTTTCTCCTTCAAAATATCATTCCTTTTCAGATAGGGAAGAAGATAACTAGAAGAATAATTATTCAATCGAAAGCAATCAATTACCGATCGATCGATCGATCAAGATGAGTTTCCTATTCGGCAAGAGAAAAACTCCCGCAGGTACTTTTTTTTTTTTTTTTTTTTGCAAATAAAAGATATCTGCTTGATTTTAATCCAATTGATTTTTTACTGCTATTTTAATGATTTATTTGCGGTGTAAAATTTCTTATTTCTTCATTTATTTAGCGATCTATTTGAATTGATGCACGATCACCTGGGATTGAGTAAATTTGTTAAATTCAGTATGATTGACCATTCATCATTGATTTGTAATTGTAGAATCTCTATCTCATGCGAAATTAGGTTTCTGGTTTTGATGCTTTTGCTTAGTTAAGTTTAAGAAGGCAGATGCACGGGGGGTCAATGAAGCACGTGCAAACCTTGAAAATCATGGTTCAAATCTCAGGGAAGACAAAAGGCAATGGGTAATTTCCCCATTTGCTTAAGCCTTGTTTGGTAGAATTAGCCGGTTGGTGTGGTGGTGGAAGGTAGCAAGTAACAAGTGGCATAGTCGAGGTGCACGCAAACTGGTCCGAACACCACTATTCTAAATTAGAAAAAAGTTTTAGGGAAAGCGGATGATGCATAAGTGGACTTAAAATGATGAATAACTTATTTTAGGATATTCAAATTTTAAAGTGTGCTAGATACAAATATTTGGCTTTGGGCACCTTAGATTCCGTAATTTTTTTGGGGGGGGGGGGGGTTTAGCATTCTCAAATGGTGTTTGAGGATGAGAGTATCGTGATCCAATTTTTAGTCCTCCATGATTATGTAAATTCTACTTTCTAGATTGTAGAATGGTTAACATTTCTATTTTGCTGATAAAGCAGGTATTCGGGAGCATCTCTTTACTGCTCAATTAAAAAGTTTAAAGTTTGTTTTTCCCGTTATATGAGTGAATATCACGTGACACAACATCCCATGGATATTAAACTGATAAGGACAAATACTACACTTCTTAGCAAAAAGGCCAAGAAAGGGAAAAAGTTGAATGTCTTATAATCAATTTGTATTTTCTGCTGTTAAACATTAACTAGTAAAACCCCAACTTTCTGTTGGTCTTGTTCAAACACAAATGGTAGAATAAGTTGACACCCAAAAAAGGGAGAAAAGAAAAACTAACTTGATTCAGATAAGTACAGTGCTTTGTTCTGTGTATGTGCCCACTTCTTTTGGAAAAGTCACCTTTTTGTGTAGGAAAATGATCTCATAAACTAGGTCAATTTTGTGTTTTTATGTCTGGTATACTTACTTATTTATCAGAGCAAGGTTGCGAGTCGAGATCCCAAATCATACCTCTACAAATATTTTTTTACGAGTCCTTAAATGTCTGAATGTATCATTATTTCAAATTATATGCTTTGTAGAAATCTCAATAAATTGAGTTGTATTTTTGGGGTTTATGAATTTGATCAGAGTTTGACTCGTAACATTGTTTGTGCTGGAATAGTTACCAGGGAATTTATCTCTCGGACCTTTTCGTTTTTCCTTGCTTTTAAAAATTGTAATACACTGGGAAATGGGTAATCGATTGTTGTTGGAAAATGTAACATTATTTCTTTTGGATAGCTTAGAGAACTTTTAATTCTTTTTTGAAATTTTTAACTTTTCTATACCTCTCTTGAAGTTTTAAGAAGTCTTTGCGTGTTGTAATGGTGCTATTTGTCTATTCACTTATCTTTTTTAGTTTATTACTAAATTTAACATGGCTCTGTTTCTTTTTTATAGAACAATGATTTTGCTATAGTTCGTAGAAAATAATACAACTTTTGCTTGGTATTTTTACAGCTTTACTTACTAATTCTCAGTTTTATGGATTTTAGCTGTTAATTTCCCCCTTTATTGTTTCTTAAGTAAACCGGTGCATGATACTGCTCTTTGATATCCTTGTGGAACTTTACGGAATGTGATTGTTGTTAGCTTTTCCTATCTTTGCATAAATCTTTAATGTTTTATTTTCATTTACAGAGCTCCTGCGTGAAAATAAGCGTATGCTTGATAAATCTATCCGAGAAATAGAAAGGGAGCGACAGGGGCTACAAACACAAGAGAAGAAGCTAATTGCAGAGATAAAGAAAAGTGCAAAGCAAGGGCAGATGGTAGGTCTTCTCTCTGGATCTTAGCCCCACTGTCTTAGTAAGGAGTATTTCTCCATCTTTTTTAATTATTCTATCCTTCAATTTTGTTATTAGTATTGTAGGCTGCTTGAACTAATAGTAAACATCAGTCATACTATTAATGAAGTGCTGAAGAGGGCCTATTCTCTTGTTAATCAAACATTGCTCAGAGACGAACCGCCAAAAAGAAACCCAGCGCTTAGGTTTCTAATTGAGACGTGGGTCAATTAGTTAAACAGAAAATCTGTTGGTTTAGTAGAGTTTGCAATCATATGCAAATAATTACTGTATAGAGTTAGTGCGAGTGCACCGAGTCCTGGAAAAAGGCACTAAGCTATTTTGTCATTTCTGTTGTTGAGTCAGTATAATATGCAAGGAGATAGGATTAACAACAATACTTAAGCCCATTTGTGATTTGAAGTTCTTTTGATTCTAGGGTGCTGTAAAGGTGATGGCGAAAGATCTTATCAGGACAAGGCATCAGGTTGAAAAATTTTACAAGCTTAAGTCCCAACTTCAAGGTGTCTCTCTCAGAATACAGGTAGTTATGGGCATGATCATTATCATTAACATTTTTGTTAGCTTGTTGCTGCTGTAGCTATTGCTATTTTTTACTTCTTGAAAAGTATTAATCTTTTTTGAGAATACAACCACTGTCTTTGTGGGACGTTGTTTACAAAACTTAATATTTGCATAACAGTATCCTTGATTTCTTCCTGCCCTTCCCCTTGAGTAAATTCTGCAACCTTAACAATAAATTTCCTTCAGATGCTCATGGACAATTTTAAATGTGCCTCCATTGGTTCATTTGTATGAAGCTAGATGAAATCTCCTCCTTTGCCTTTGTGGTGAAGGGGCATCGATACAAAATTTGCACATAATAAGTCTATATACTGGAAGTTGATAAATTCATTTCTTTCCAAATAAAAAAAGTTGATAAACTAGTCCTTTGCATGGCTGACCACTAGGTTGTCCAGCTACACTGAAATCATTAAAGTTTGATTCCCCCCCCCCCCCGGCTCAGAGTGAAAAAGAAATGAAAGAATGACTTCTCGTGTTGCAAAGGAATTGAGATGTCCTGATAATCATAATATGATATCTTCTCTTTTAGTTCAGAATATCTAGCTACAGGCAAATTGGTTGATGAAAATCTGTATGCTATGTGAATGATTGACTAAGAGATCTTAACGGAGTCGATTTTACTTTAACATATTTGGTTGTCTGAAGAATGAATGGTTTGCTAACTCTTTCTTTTCTTAATACCCAAATATTATCATTGATATCAGACTTTGAAATCAACACAAGCAATGGGTGAAGCAATGAAAGGTGTTACAAAGGCAATGGGACAGATGAACAGGCAGATGAATTTGCCGGCATTGCAGAGAATAATGCAAGAATTTGAGATGCAAAATGAAAAGATGGAAATGGTGAGTGAGGTGATGGGAGATGCCATCGATGATGCTTTGGAAGGGGATGAGGAAGAAGAAGAAACTGAAGAGTTGGTGAACCAGGTCCTTGATGAGATTGGAATTAGTATGAATAATGAGGTATTTACCACTCTTTCGTTACACACTTATTTGGATCTATCATATGTTTGGAATGCTAGTTTAATGGTGCCTGAATTAATGGCAGCTTGTCAATGCTCCTTCCTCTGCGGTGGCTGCTCCAGCAGCAAAAGGCAAGGTTGCACAAGCTGAGGCAAGTGAACATGATGACGGTGGAATAGACAGTGATCTGCAAGCAAGGTTAGACAATTTGAGGAAAATGTAAATTATTTACAAATTGAATGGAAACTTTGGCTTTGTAACATTTGTGAAAATTCTGGAATTCATGTTTGGGCATAGTCTGTCATTGCAACTCATAGCACGCCCTATGCTTTCTGTTTATTCTTGAGTCTTTTTGTATTATAATACATAGTTACACGAACATTGAAAAAGTTCGCAACAAAGTTTTTTTGTGGTTTGTAGGAAGAAATATTTCCTCTTTAACCCAGTGTTTGGATGTTAATTGACTGAGGGGTGCTTCTTATCATGTCTGTGGTGTGCTCCTACACCTTAATTTAGGGAACATCCAAATTCAATGTAACTTAAAAATTCATGTAGGAAATTCCAATCTTATCCTTATTCAAATGTTACTTAAAATTTTAGATAGTTAGACCCAGTGACGCTAATCGTGAAATACACCTATGATCTCTGACAAGTATCCTCGAAGCCTTTAAAATGAGTTGGATCAAGAGGGACATGACTTAGAGAAATGAGATCAGCATAGGCTAACCAAAAATTGAGTTTAAACAAAATAACCATGGATTAGTACACAGAGGGACATAGCCTAGTTGTGAAATGAGATCAGCATAGGTTTACCTAAAGGAGAGTTTAAACAAAATAACCATGGGTTAGTACACAGAAGGACATAGACTAGCTGTTAATGAAGTGGGTGAAAATAGAGGAGACGAGAGTTATTCGATAATTATATCGGTGGAAGGTAGTAAATATGGGATGACATAGCTTTTTACATTTTCCACACGATTTCAGATATTGTAATTATCATCCTTTTCTATCACCATCCTCCACCCCAACTAGGATGAACAAAAGTCTTCATTGCAAAATCTATCGTCCTATAAATAAATAAATAAACATATCACAACACCAACAAAGAAATGAAAAGGAAAAACTAAACAGAAGTGCCTTGAACTATCAATCCTTCTCTACTCTCCTCTTGCCCTGTGAAACTACTCCGGTGAAGCGCCGGCGGCTCCACTGGAGAACGACACATAGGGCAATCCAAGTGAGAATAAAGCCACATATCAATACAAGAAGCATGAAAAGAGTGGTTGCATCTTGGAAGTTGCTTTACTTCTTCCCCTTCTTCAAAATCTGATAAACACACAGAACACTCAACGTCATCATTATTCTTCTCATGATCATTTCCTCCAACTTCAACTCCTCCTTTCTTGTACCTGAAACTGGACACTAAGTTCACATTAAGGTTATCTAGAGAAACATGGCTAGGTATTTGTTCAGTAGACTGATCATTTGTGTGGTTATTTTCGTTGCACCATCGAACGATAAGGAGATTGTAGAGGCCAAGTAAGACAGCTGCTAATCCGACAACGATAAGAGCACAATACAAAGTGGGTAAGTTTGATTGTTTTGGAGAAGAAGTTGATGAAGGAGTATAAGGCATAGGAGCTTCTGCCATAGCTTGAACCTTTTTGTTTGAGAAACAAATGCTAGGGGGTTGATTGAATTCATCAAATAGTGTTATATTTAAACTATAGTATATGATAGGAGCAGTAGTATTTATTATGACTACTCCCTTCATTCCATTTCAAATGACGATTAAAAAGTTCATTGATTTTATTGTAAAGGGTGGCCGAGTTGATTGAGCAGGGGACTTTCCAAATGAGAGGTCTAGGTTTCGAAACCCAATTACGTCTGAGCTCGGTGTAGGGGGCTTACCTAGTTCGGTTTACCCTCCCGGCTATAGGTTCCCTTGTTAACAAAGAAAAAATATCAAATACTTTTATGATGACTCAAAATAAAAAGTGTGTTGTATGTATACATTGGTATTGGAACTGAGAGAGTATTATCTATTAGTAGTGGAATGAATTATATCAACAACGAGTGTGATTGGACGGTTGAGATCCCTCCAACCTTAATCAAAAGAGTCTCGAGGTTGATTAGAGCTAGTCTAGTGAACCAAATGATTAAAGCCAAAGAAGGAATGTTTTATATAGTAAAATTAAACAAGTAGTAAATTATTATTAAGTCGTGGAATCAAAGGAGTATAGTTATGAAAAAATATCTCTGTGCGCTGGTTGATGAATAAACATGGTGAAAGATGAGATTTAATTTAATGATAAAGACAAGGAAAATGGACAATTAAATATTTGGGAAAATGATATGTAGTGTATATCTAACAGATTAACCTTACCTTTCTTACATTATAGCAGTCAAAGAAAATTGCTGTCACTTTTCAATCAGACTCGATTTCGTTGCTCCTATTTTGACATTATATAGCAGGAATTTTGATGGATAATTTGATTATAACTTTCGATATGATCATGTTTAGCTTTGACTTTAAGAAGCTTATCGTCTGATTAGGTAAATCGTGTATGTGGCTTTGGTAATAATATAAAAAGGGTTTCTTTCTTTCCTATTTCACAATCTAAAAAAATTCTCTCTCGTGGGATGTAAATATTATTCGTAAGTTAAGCTGGAAGGTACGATTTTTACAGAAAATATTTTAAAGAAGTACCATAAAGAATATTTTAATCACTTTTCAACTCGCTTTAGTCTACTAAAATATTGAATAATTGGATCTTATAGTTATAGCGCTCTTGAATTGGATAGCCAGCCATCACCTCCGGCTTTCACTAGGCAATTAGGATTCAATATGAAAATTTAGAATTCTGTTTGATTTTCGAATTGAAAAAATGACAATCCATCCAAATAAGCTTGGATTGGATTAAATTTCTATCACTATGCAACAATTATTGCCAACCATCACCACCAACCACTTTTATTGTCGCGCTGCCTAAAATCATCAAACAACCCATCATCTTTAATTTTGCTATACTACCACCAACTGCTACTATCCATTATCGGGGGCGGATTTAGGGGCTGGAAGAGGGTTCACTCGAAACCCTTTCGTTGGAAGATACACTATATTTATTAGAAAAAATTTGGTTTGTATCTTGATATTTTATATTTTGACTCTATTTGACACATCCCAAAAGTCATAGATATAACTCAATGATCAACGGGAGTTCAAAATTTTTGTTAGGTTACTAGTTCAATTTCCACTAGAGTCATAATCTCTTTTAACTTTTTACCTTTGTCTTTTTTGTACTGTTTTAGTGAAAATTATGTCTCCGTCCCTATCCATTATATAACTTTCAACATCTGCCAACACCACTAGCCACCTCCATCAACCACCACCTCATTAAATGTTAAATGTAAAAAAAATCTCTAAAATTTTCTGGTTATAATGTTTAATTATTCTATAAAATTTATATATACTAATATCAAATGAAGATAAATTATGCACATTCAGATAATAAAAGAGAACAAAAAAAAATTTAACTATACAACTAATTTTAATTGTTCAACTTTTAAAACTTGAGACAAATTTTAATAATTCAATTATTTAAAAGGGTTTCTTGTTTCCTTAAGTTAAAAGTTAGGACTCTCATATGCTTCCAAACCCTAAACAATCAACTATAGGAGGTTTTGGAGTCCTAGAAATTTGATGCAATATGTTTTTGTTTTGTTTTCTCAACTTACACGAACATAAAAATATGACAAGCTTCCAATAAGATAACCTTATCCACCATAGCCAATGAAAATCAGCCACGTAAGCACAAAGGAAAAGATACCAACCCCCTAAAGCTCAATTTTCCACCTCTCAATAAAAATCCTCTTAATCTAAATTCCTCTTTCTCCTCTCAAAATCACATCATTTTATTAAATTTTAGAAAGAAGAAAAAAGAAAAAAACTTGAGAGCAAAAAATAATGGCTTCAACTTCAGTAGTTTCAATGGCAATGCCACTAACTTACACAAACCAAAAGAAACAACCAATTGTTGAAGCTTTTTTTAAACCATTGCCAATTAGGCCATCAAAAAATATTGCAACAAATTCAAAACCAATTGTTGGTAAGTTTGTAGTGAAAGCTTCACTTAAGGAAAAGGTAGTGACAGGGTTGACTGCAGGTGTACTTACAGCAACAATGGTTGTACCTGATGTAGCACAAGCTGCTGATGGAGTTTCACCATCACTTAAGAATTTCTTGCTTAGCATTGTGGCAGGTGGGGCTGTGCTTACTGCAATTATTGGTGCTATTATTGGTGTTTCCAACTTTGATCCTGTTAAGAGGAGTTAAAGTTGGTTAAATTTGTGTCTTCTTAATTGTATCTATATGATGTTTAATTAATTCCACTATGATTTGTGTGTGTTTAAATGACAATTGATTATAGTTTTTTTTTCCCGCTTATTCATCTTGTATTCGAAATTTACTATCTGAATGCATTACCTTCACTAAATGGGAGCGCTCTCTATCAGAAATTTTCTTATTCATAAGACTCGAACGTAAAACTTATAGTTAAGGGTTGGTGGATCTTATCTGTCGTACGATATTCTTTGCTAGTAATTCATTAGCTATAATTTTACTAGAGATACCAAGTCACTTAAAAAGAGTAATTACATGCATTTGTATTTATTACTTATCTAAGAAAATGTAACTTGTTACAACTAAGTCAAATTAAATGTTAACAGCTTCCAGCAATATAGATGCATAAGATGATCCTGGTACACATGCACTTGAATGCAAAAGCAACAATAGTTATATTGTTTTGTGATTTATATTTTATTCTCATTGTCGTAAAGACAAAAGATTTCAACTTCTCTGCACCAAAGCTACTCATCAAAAAGGGGGCGTTATTGTATGGTGCAACTATAACATCGACAATGTTATTTGGTAGTAAATGTTGATCGTTAAAGTCTAATTCACAAGATAATTGGTTCATATATGTAAATAATAAAATGTACGGTCATAGACATGATTATATAGATAAAAAATGATCACATTCGCCAAAATATGCAAGTTACACGTATTGAGGATAAAATAGGTGAATGAAAGATGTTAAAAAAATGATAAGGTAGACCTAAAATCACATGAACAGAAGCTGTCACGAACCAGAGATCCTACCACGTCCTTCAATGATAATCCAAACTTGTGTTATTAACTTGAAAACGGCTTGGTTTGATTCCAAATTAGTTACAGTGGGAAATTAAGTAAACAAATAAAACTTTACAAAGAAGATGCAGTGGTTTTAATTTAAATTGCTAAATCTCATTCCTTTTTACAAACATCAATATGACTAGTTCTTGAAGATTTCATAAAGTTTGGTCACTTAAAGGATAACTACACGTAATAAACTCCAAATAACAAGACAAGACAATAACTGGAATCTGAGAGAGAGCATACACCCATCAAAAGGGTCCTTCAATCTTTAAGCAGAAAAACAACTAATGTTTTTGGAACTCAACAGTAAGGGGACTGAGTTACATATTCTTCAATTGTGTTGAGCTGAATATTTTTTCCATGATGTCCAATAAAATTTAAACAAAATATAAACAGAACATAATTCCCAACTAATGAAGAAAACAACCCCCACCCCCCCCCCAAAAAAAAAGAAGTCAAAATAAGGGTAGATTCAACCATTAATAGAATAGAATAAAAATCTTATTAGGTGCATTAGAAAGATAGTCATATAAAGTAACGGATTTCCAGACATGTTTAACAGTACCCAAAGATGAACAAAAAAAAAAAAGAGAAGAAAAACTAAAACTTGACTTATAAATGTAACATTCGGATATTATTCAACGAGAGGCAAGACTGGGATAGGAATATCGGTTGGCAACATTGTTGGCACTACGTCTGGCATCACAACCGACGTTCTGGCATAATCTTCTTCATCCTTGGGAGGATGTATTGTGACAAGATCTGGAAGAGGAGTTGTTGGACCTTGCTTTCCTTTTGGATCCCAATCAAGCATGATCTTAACCTTGATGCCAAGTACTCCCTGTACAACGCAAAAGAATGGAACACATCACAAGATAATAATGACGATAAGAAAACTAAAAGAAAACAAGAAAAGAATGCAAGCCCCCAAAGCTCCGGTGTAGTGGTAAGCACACAGAGCGTGAGTGTAGGTTAGGTGCAAGTCTATTTAACTAGAGAGGGGCAATTTCGAACAGTGCGCCATTGGAATTTCTTGGTTATCGATAAAAAAGAAAAAAGAAAACAATGCTGAACAAATTAGCAAGACTGAGGAAGTCACTTGCATGGAACCAACCTGTCTCATGAGAATATGCCTTACAGCAGAGTCAATATACTCCTTGACAGGCTGACCGGAAGAAATCATATAACCATCTTTGAACTTCATGGATTTGGCACGCTGTGCCCTCAACTTTCCACTAACGATCACCTGTTTAATAAATCAGTTAGGTGTTAATATTCTGTATCTGAGGTGTAGTAAGCAGGTAGAATTGCAGTAGCATACCTCGCATCCCTTGGCTCCACTCTCCATTATAAATCTCAGAACACCGTAGCATGCCCTGATAATATAAATACATAGAACAATTTAAAAAATGAAATGTAAAATGTATTAAACCAGAAAACATTGATCACAAGGAAATTTAAGAAACCAAATTCAAGTATTTCGAAGGAATTTTCAGAATTGAAAAGCACAAAAAAGCGACAAGGTTCATGGGGCTTGAAGCGAAAAGAGAGAAGTGAAGCACACAATTTACGGAAAAACTAGAAGTAGCAAACATCTATGAATTTCATATACAAAAACAATTGTAATTAATATAACTAGTTTCAGTATCCAATACATAATAAAGCCGATATTAACCAAACTTCAAAAAGCTAGAGTAAAAGAAGCATCTGATTCTAGCTCGATCACTTTGTTCACCATTCTTTGAACCAAAACTCTAAAGCAAACGGGTTGACCCGTGAAGCCATCATCCTTCACTTTCCATTGTTTCATCACTTCAGCCTTCAAGTAACGAAGCGATGGCTCTAATAACATTGTATGTCGCAACACAAGGACAGATGTGTAAATATTTACCATCTTTCGAATAGCTTCAGTTAAGATGGTCATCGTCTGACACAAACTTGGCACTAAGTCAACCTAATTGCTTTTTAGATGCTCAACTTGAGGAATGAGCTCGGGCTCAAATAAGGCCGACACTTGGATAACATATACTTGTTTTTATAATAGTCATCCAGAACAGCTTACACGCATCTTGACTATTCTACCAAGTACCTGCTACCTCCTACCACTACAAGTATAGTGTAACTGCCCGACAGGGTTAAGCAAACAAGCTCCTCAGTTGTCCCTTCAGTTCCACATATAGCTTTGTGTCTATGACCAAAGCTTCAGAAATTGGAACGATATAAGCATTTTGACAACATCATCACCAGAGCTTTAAGAACAAACAAGAAACCCAGAGAATAAGGTGAAAGAATTGAGCTAAAAAAGGTTTAGGCAGATGGGAAAAGATCACCAATTACTTTTGTCTCTGCTGGAATTTAAACTCTGGTCTTCACTGATTTTCACACTTTATTGACCCTTGGTTCCATTTTGAACAACATATACTTATTTCAAGTTTAATCACAATACAAGCTATATATTATTTACCAATTCCTCTCTAAATTCCGCATAAAGACAAATATTCTACGAGGATATTTGCATGGAGGACTCTAATCATCATCCAACACAAAACTGGCACTAACAAAATCTGTGGATAACCACAGAATAAAGTTATGCACAAACCCAACACCCTCAAAAGTTAATGTCCCCGTAAGGAGGACTGGAAATAAATAAAACAAGAAAGCATTGGACTGAAATACGTATGCAGATATTGTCAAATATTACAAGAGAAAGGCAATGCACAACACAAAGATATGACAGCATACCAGAATTATCATAAAAGAGAACATTGCGACATAAGTATCAAATAGACCAAGAAGAATCAATTTTGAGGCAAATGTAATCTCGTACATAGACTGAACATCTTACCTCCTAACAGCAAGACCACCAAGGAGCTTGTAGCGAAGCGACTCGGCCTGAGCAACAGCACAAAGCCCTCTGTTGTTAACCTTCTCTGCATATAGCTCCACAGAGTTCTCTTTAAACTTGAATCGCTTCTGAACAACTGATGTCAATTCCCGAATCCTCCTTCCCTTCTCACCTAAACATGGACCCAATGTATCAAATAACAAAAAATGATGCTAATCAAGTCAAAAAAAACACCAATCAGAACTTCATCGCATACGGACACTGTAACATACTTCTTTTCAGCTAGAGGAGAAGGACATGAGTTGGAGGGAAACTATTTAGTCATGGAGGACAATCTACAAAATGAATAAAACACTACTAGTCATCAGTGAGCCGAGTGTCGATTGGAAACAGCCTCTTCTGCCTTTTCGAGAGGCTGCCTTTTCGAGTAGGGGTAAGGCCAGTGTACGTATTACCCTCCCCAGACCTCACTTTGTGGGACTATACTGGGCAGTGTTGTTAATAGCGCTCGCCTCAGCGCTAATAGCGTGAGGCGAGGCAAGGGTGTGTTGCCTCAGAGCTTCTGTTGCGTTGCGATTCCAAATAGCGCTCGCTACAGGGCGTGTTGCGTGAGGCGACTGTGTGGCAAGTAGCGACTGTAGCGTCGCTATTTTAAAAAAAGATTAAAAAAGGGTTTAAGTCGGGAATTAGGGCTCGATCTTTTCACCCGCGAACAAAAAAGCTTCAGCGATTAGGGCTTTTCACCTGCGAACAAACCAACGGTCTTCTTCAGTCTTCTTCTTCATTATCTGGCTTCATCTTCTTCAAGTTTCAACAGCGAAAAAATAGAGGTATGCTGCTGCTTCTTCTTCTTTCTTCTTTCTTCTTTCTTCTTTCTTCTTTATTCTTCTCTTCTTCTTTCTATTTGTTTCTTCTGTTTTTTGACATAGAAACAGAGCCAAACCTGAGGGTTTTCTTCTTCTCTTATTATTTTTGTTTTGCTCTGTTTTGTCTTCTTCTTTATTTGCGTTGAGGCAAAAACAGAGGGTTTTCTTGCTCTTTTTTGCTCTGTTTTCTTTTTTATTTGCGCTGAGCCAAATATCTGTTTTGTCGATCAAATTTTTGTTTTGCTCTGTTTTTTTTTTGGTCTTTTTTTTCTTTGCTGTTTTTTTTCTAGAGGCAATGTTAATGTTCTAGAAAATAGATAATTAACTATCTATTGAGTCTCTAATTTTTGAATGATATATTTATTAATATATTATTGTTATTGAGTTTTTAGTTATATGTATATAATATTTCATGTTTTTGTATAAATTGTCGCTTCACATCAAAAAGGCGAGCGCTCCGCTGCGCGCCTCTCGCCTCAGTGAAGCGGGTCCTCGTCGCTATTTGTCGCCGCACGCTATCCAAAACACCGATACTGGGTAATAGTTGTTTTTGTTGTTGTTGGTCATCAGTGAATGAAATGTCAGATTTTTCCTCTCTTAGTTCTTGTTCTTTTGGGTCAAAAGTCCAGAAACATTATCCCTCCCTTGCTTTCTTGTTCTTTCTTCACAAAGACAATTTTTTTCTCGTTCTCCTCAACCCCCCCCCCCCCATCTTCTCTCTTTTCTTTGTCCCCTTCTCTGAATGCTCAATGGCCGACAGACCTTCCCTTCCTTCAATTTTATAAGGCAAACTAAATGGCAACTCAGTAGCAACTAAAAACGAATTGAAGGCACAAAATTAATTTCAAACATATGAAAATTTGTAGAATAGTAACGGCAAGACCAATGATGTCATCAACATAAAATACAACCAAAATCATGATGAAAATTTAGAAGTAAAAAAAAAAATACTCCCTTTGTTCCAATTTATGAGACGCAAAATTTCCTCATTAGCCTATTTTAAGAAGGATGACACATTTCGGTATTTGAAAATAATTTAATTTTGAGTTTCCCATTTTTACCCTAAATTGGAAGCTTTTATAGCCACAAAATTGTTAAAATCATGTTTAAGACCAGAGCCACAAGTTATAATTAAGACCAAAAATTTCAAAAGTCAAACCATGTCACATAAAATTGAAACCGGATGGAGTAACCGATATGTTTTTTGGGACTGAAACCATAAACAGAATGAAGAAAGCTAACAGAAATATCAAACAATACTATAAAATGAACGTAATTCTCATATTAGCCACCAAAAGTATAACCTTCAACACAGAAAATAGTTGAAATAAACCTAAATTAGAGTTATCACCTAAAACGTTCTGAGTACGAGTGGCTCTGATGATGATCTCAGTCCTCACAGGAGTAACTCTAACCTCAACTCCAGAATATCCATCCTCAGCCAACTCACGTGTCAACACTTCGTTAAGCTCCGCAAAGAAGACGCCATCAGCAACAAACTGATTCACAACACCTCCAATCTTAAGTATTCCAGTAAAATGAACAACAGTATATTGAAATTTAACGAAAAAAATTTAAAAACATCACCAACCTTTCGTTTTTTGCTAATCTGAGTAACCGGAGTATCCATTTTCAACTTATGTCACCTAAATTGGAACGAAAAGGGTATAACTTAACAATTTCAAGCCATTAGAAATCAACAGGAACAGCGATATCAATTTATTTGAGTAACTAATGCAATTAACATCTATAAACATACACGAAAGTATCACTTACAATTTTCGATTCGGCGAACGTGAAGATTTTCGCAGCTAAAAACAGCACGTCTATGGCGGCAGAGGAGGGTTTAAGAAGAAATGTAAGTTTGAATCTGGGCTCATTTCTGAAGTAGCCCGTTACATTGATGGGCTTGGGCCGAGATCCTTTTTCTCCAATGGGTTCCAATTATTTTTTGAAATAAATGATATTATTGATACTATATAGTCCTTCTTAAAAGAGATTTTTACATACCTATATCATATATGAAATCTTATTATCATAAATATATATAGTTTGTTAATTACCCGTTCAATCTATTCTTTACGTACAAATTTTGTACCATTCGATTATTAAGCATTAAAAGGGTGGAATATTTCCTAAAAACGGGCTAAAATTAAGAAGAGAATCTTGGTGTTAATTAATTCTACATTAAATTCAATTTTTAAAAAAAATGAAGGAGATTTCTCATCAACGTATTTTCTCTAGAACTAAAATTCAAATTCTCGAAAAAAAAAAGAATGAACAATTCAAATTTTCGAGTTTAAACAACTCAAAGTTGAAAAAATTTGTTCTTGCATATATTTTTCATCATTGATAGCTATTAAAAAGCTTGAAAGCTTTGAATTCAAATTTGGATTTTTAAAAATCATTATTTGTTTGGATTGGATATTGTTGTAAATAATTTGGAATATGTTTAGGAGTTTATATCTCAATTTTGAGGGGTTTTGGTGAAGATTATACTTGGTTTTGACTAAATTTCATATTCAAACTCGAAGAAGAAGAAGAAAACATATTTCCAAAAATTATAAATAAATTGTAGTTAAATTGTAGAATTGTAGATATATTGTAGATAAATTGTAGATGAATTGTAGATTGGGAAGACTAAAACTTCTACAAATCCTCTACAATTATGTCAAAAATGTCAATTGTGCTACAATTGAAATAAGAATTTGGATATTAATAAAGTTTAATGTATCTATTTTGTAGATATCTTGTAGATAAATTATTTTCTGTTTTCACAAATCCAAAACGACTAAAGCTTCTACAAAATCTTCTGCAAAAAATAGTCTACAATTTATCTATAATTTTTTTAATTTGGCTACAATTTGACTATAAAATATCTACAAATTCTGAAAATATATTTTCTTCTTCTTCGAGTTTCAATCGATTGTGTTAACCAGTAACCTTCAACCATTGCCCAAAAAAAAAGAGTTCAAAGAATTTCGAACTCTCTGCCGTTATTATTTTCGGTGAGAATTCAAGCTGTTCAATCAAAGAATTTAATATTTTCTTGTGAATATAAAAATATAATATTCTTCGACGGTAGTGGGCAGTTGGGGATGATCAACGAGAGGAAGCATAAGAGCATCGTGAGTTTTGTG
This sequence comes from Nicotiana noctiflora, assembly GCA_032618575.1. Classification (NCBI taxonomy): domain Eukaryota; kingdom Viridiplantae; phylum Streptophyta; class Magnoliopsida; order Solanales; family Solanaceae; genus Nicotiana; species Nicotiana noctiflora. The sequence goes on along the minus strand of JASVEL010011357.1, from coordinate 41,170 downwards.
TGTGTTGTGAACAGTTGAGATGAAAGGAAAGAGAAAGTGGGAGATACAGTCATATAATTATGTCTAATATAAATGAACCCTTAAATATATCTCTAATTTGAATTATGGTATATAAATAGTAATTTGGTATGCTTAAATATAATAAACACAAACCCTAAACATTGGGGATAATAAGGTTTCATATATGCTATATGTAGGTAAAAATCCCTTCTTAAAATAATAGTCAAAAAATATATTTTTTTATGTATATATCACGGTATTACATACAAGAAATATATAAATTTTATCACTTTTGCGCCTATTGAATATAAGTAATTTCGGCCACATGCTAAAAGTAATATTTGTACTTTTTGTTTTGGCAAGTTATACATTTAGCCGGTCGGCCAAAAGTTATTACAACCACATCAATATATAAAAATATATACTATTATGTATAAAAAAATATTTTTATATATATTATACATGAATATACAAAAAAAAAAATATTTTCTCAGCTGCTATTTTTTTAGAACGGCTATACTGTATGGGTTATCCCATTTTGTTTAGATATATTAAGTACATTTGAAATGAATTCCAAGGCTATTTTGTGCACTTCACCCCATCTAAACATATTCAAAAAGGGAAGTTACACATAGAGCCGTTGACTATTTTTGTTAGTTGTTATACATAAATTATACTAGCTATGCATATATTTTATATTTGTCGGTTTTTTTTTTTTTTTGGATATATGAATTTAATGTTATTTCAAAGAAGGAAAAATTGCTGCAAAAGTTAATTGAATATGATTAGGTAAAGCAAATCCATATTATCTATGGCTTTTTTTTTTCATTCCTATAACTAGAACTTAATTACTTGCTTTCCTTCAATATACTTCTCATATTATAAATAGGGGTATACTTTCTAATACTTTCCCAATATAGTAAATTCAGGCTTCAATTTCTTAAAATAATTTTTATTGCTTCATTGGAGTTTTCATCTGATGTAGCTTTCGAGATATTATCTCAAACCTCCTTAGAAACACTGAATGCATGTAAAGTAATAACCAAACATGGAAAGGATTGACACATATAAATCAGGTTTCATATATATATATATATATATATATATATATATATATATATATATATATATATATATATATATATATATTGGATAAAGTAAGAGATATTATAAATAGCATAAAAAAGATGCAGAAATATAGATACAAAAGATTTGTTATAAATGTTAATCCTATTTAGCAGGCAAAATATAGGATGAAAGTCCTCAAAGAGTAATAAGAATAACTTATAAACTTATTGTTAATTTTTTTCTTAATAAAGAAACAAACAAGTAAAAAAATATTTTTGTTACGATAAATTTTCAAATAATTCAAATTTATAAGTGGCATTATAAACTTAAAAGATGACTTATATTAAATTAATAATTTATAACAAATAACATAATATATAATAATATAGGGAGCTGTCATTTGTAGGAATTGTTATGGGAAAAAATTTAATTAATGAAAGCTCATTTAGTTATATTCTTATTTTTTTACTATTTCATCCTTATTGCTTCAAGTCAGCAAATATTAATAGTAAAATAATTATTGAGTGTATGATATTATTGAGCAAATTTTGCTAGTTTTGAATATATTTTAGTTGATGGTTCTGCAAGTTAAAATAATTACTGAGCGTAATTTTAAAATATTGCACAAAAATTGAATAATATAATTTAAGTGATTTTTAAAGTTCCGAATATTATGATAACATGCAATGTGTTATAGTTATATTTCATAGTCCAAATAAGAAAATAATTTATTTAAGTTAATATTTTTATTGATTTAAACTTTTAGTTGTTAGATTTTTCTACATAATTCAAATAAAAAAAAATTAAGAATCAAAATTTTAACTGATTTAAAATTCTACAAATTTTAATATTACAGTAATTGTTTTTGATGACTATGTTTATGTTGTTTCCACACTATAGGGGCTATATATTATGTTTTTGTTATCTTTTCATATATTTCGCCATTTCAAAAATTGGATTTTAAGTTTTTCGTGATTTTTATAATTTTTAGATGGTCAAAATATTGATATACTTTAATGACATAAGTATATGTTTCAGAAAAATAACTATATAGACTACACTTTAATTTGGAGAAAAGTATGCATTTCATGGAACCATAAAGTGTTTGATGAAATCTGATACTATGTACGTTTCTAATTAGTTTCTATAAATAATTTGTTCAATTTGATTTATTTTGATGTCATAAATATTAGGATATTTTATCTAATAGTTTAAATAAGGAAAGATTTAATAAGCAAAATTTTAATTGACTTAAAAGTGCTAAATATAGGGGAATAATTATATATTCCCCTATATATTATCAAAGAACCAACAATGTCTTAGGTTACTCTATTCAATGTATAAAAAATTGTAAGTACGTATTAGGATTTGTCTTAACATAATAAAATTTTCGAACATTCATTCATTGAAGTTAACTTTAAAACGTACTTGCAATTCTTTGCACATTGAATAAAGTTGAAATATATTATCGGTCCTTTAACGATAACGTTGCATGCTTGATTCATATGTCATCATTTCTATTGTTTTGCTTACTATTCTGCATACATCTAGTCTAGTGATTCTACTTAAGACACAACAACAACAACAACAACAACCCAGTATAATTCTACAAGTGGGGTCTGGGGAGGGTAATATGTACGCAGGCCTTACCCCTACCCGGGGGCAGAGAGGCTGTTTCCAGGAGACCCTCGACTCAAGACATCAACAAAAGACGATAAATTAGTACTATCAATAGACTCATACTAAAAATAACATAAAATAACAACATAACACAAAATAATAAAGTAGCAACAGTATAAGAAATATAAGAAATACGAAATAGATAAAAGGTATACTAATATCCAATAAATAACTCCATGTACTAATCAGTAACCTCCTACGATTACCTCCTAACTAGCTAATATCACTCTAGTGCGTTGTGGAATTATCCACAACTTCCCCCTAACCTACAACTTTAATGTTCGACTTCCACAATCCCCTATCAAGGGCCATGTCCTCAGTAATCCTAAGACGCGCTAAGTCCTGCCTTATAACCTCTCCCCAATACTTTTTAGGTCTTCCTCTACCTCTTCTCATGCCCACCACAGCCAGTCGCTCACACCTTCTCACCGGTGCATCGGTGCTCCTCCTCCGAATGTGCCCGAACCATCTGAGTCTTGCTTCTCGCATCTTGTCCTCTATGGGGGCCACACCCACCTTCTCTCTAATATATTCATTTCTAATCTTATCCATCCTCGTATGCCCGCACATCCACCTCAACATCCTCATCTCTGCTACTTTCATCTTCTGGGTGTGTGAGTTCTTAACCGACCAACACTCGGTCCCATACAACATTGCCAGCCTAACCACTGCTTTATAAAACTTACCTTTTAGTAAAGGTGGAACTTTCTTGTCACACAGGACTCCCGTCGCTAACCTCCACTTTATCCAACCCACCCCTATACGATGTGTGACATCCTCGTCGATCTCCCCGATCCCCTGAATAACTGACCCTAGGTACTTGAAACTACTCTTCTTAGGGATGATTTGAGAGTCAAGTCTCACTTCCACTCCCGTTTCCGTCGGCCCCGCCCCAAACTTGCACTCGAGGTATTCCGTCTTTGTCCTGCTCAACCTGAATCCTTTAGACTCAAGGGCATGCCTCCAAACCTCTAGCCTTTCGTTTACCCCGCGTCGTGTTTCGTCAATTAGGACTATATCATCAGCAAATAGCATGCACCATGGCACCTCCCCTTGAATATGATGCGTTATGGCATCCATCACCAGGGCAAATAGGAAAGGGCTGAGCGCCGATCCTTGGTGCAACCCCGTAACAACTGGAAAATGCTCGGAATCGCCTCCTATTGTCCTAACCCGAGTCTTAGCTCCTTCATACATGTCCCTAATCACCCTAATGTAGGCTACCGGAACCCCTTTAACCTCTAAGCAGCTTCATAAGACCTCCATAGGAACCCTGTCATACGCTTTCTCTAGATCAATAAACACCATGTGAAGATCCTTCTTCTTATCCCTGTACTGTTCTGCCATCCTCCTAATACGATGGATAGCTTCTGTGGTAGATCGCCCCGACATAAATCCGAACTGGTTGTCCGAGATAGACACCATCCTTCGCACTCTCATCTCTACCACTCTCTCCCAGATTTTCATGGTATGACTTAGTAATTTGATACCTCTATAGTTGTTACAGCGCTCTGGATTTCTACTTAAGAGAATGATGGAGATAATATCTCAAAATTTTTAGTAGATGTAAACTCTTAAGATGCGATTAATGAAATTATTAATTAAAGGAGTTTCGTTGAAAAAAGAAAGATTTTTTGGCTACTGTTAAGAAAGATGAGTAAATCAATCTTGATCACTATGTTAGTTTAATTATATAACAGGGTGCATAACTATTTATAATAAGAGAAGTACTTTGAAGAAAAAACAAATAATTAAATTATAATAATAGAATGATAAAAATCCATGCATAATGGTGAGCTGATTTTTAAATTTGCCTTGACCTAGTTATAGTTAGTTATACGATTATTATATTTTTGCTTTTTAATAATTTCCTATATCTACTAGGAAAACTGTAGAAAGTCATACACACTAATTATGAAAATAAATAATTTTACGTGTTCGGAAATAAAGATGGAAATGGAATGGAAGCAAATATTTCTTAAATGTTGTTAAAAATAGTTATGAACAGCATACGTTCAATTTATATATTAGCGCACAAATATTGATTTGTCTAAAGCAAAACATAGTTTAATACATATTATCATATGGGAATGTTTTTGAAAGAATTTCTCATATACAATTTGTCAAATACAAACGTTTTTCCTCATTATAATTTTCCACTGAATCCCACTTTCTTAAAGTAAGAGAAGAACTTAATCTAGAAATTAGATTTAACAATATATAATAGTAATAATTTTTTTATAAAAAAAAACTCAATTAATTGACCTGGAATGTACCTAAAGACCCCATTCCACAACTAGTCCGCCTGGCAATCTAACAAAGGACAAAAAAGGAAGAAAAAGAGAAAGTTGAGTAATTTAGTGTTAAAGAAGTTGACATTCATTTTTATAGACAACCGAGTAAGAATTAACTTTAATCATTCCTTTTATATATTCTCAATAAATAATAATTAGGCAACATAAATGTAGTAATTAATGAGCGTTAATACAGGCTATATGTAGTAATTAATTATACTCTCCGTCTCATATTTACAGTTGTGGTTACTAAATATAATTATCTCAAATTAATTGTTAGTTTAGAAATTCAAGACAGAATTGATTTTTATTTTTATTTTTTACCCTTAGTAATAATTGTTCTTGAAGATTGATATAACACCTTATAAATAGAATAAATATTCAATGAGGAGAGATTAAATCTTATGACATAAATACGGGTAGAAGAGTCCATTCTTTTTCCTAATTAATATTTTTAAATGTTCGTGTAAAAGAAAAATACGACACATAATATGAGACGGAGGGAGTAGTGTTAATACAGTCTATACTATAATGTACTCCATCCGGTGCACAACAAGTGACAATTTTAACTTTGGCACACCCATTAAGGAGATACGAACGCCTGGAGAAAAAAGAAGAAGATGTATTCAATAAATTAACCTTAATTAATTGTTATATGGGTACATTGGAATATGTAAACAAGGGTAAATTTCAGAAAAATAAAATTAATTCCTTCTTGATTATGTAAATAGACACTTATTACCAAAATAAAAAGATAAAATGGTCACTAATTATGGATCGGAGGGAGTAATTAAGAGAATTTAATAGGTGACTTTTGGGGTTTGTAACACATAAACGGAAAAAACAAGGGAAAAGCCAAAAATATTGAGTAACAAGATTAACATATTTACTAATTTGCTTGATGAAATTTAATGTAGGGTAGAGTTATTACTCAAATTTTAATGGGTAATTTGGTAATTAGGTTTGCCCTTGTCATATGTAACCCTCGTGAATTCACAAATAATTTTTACAATTCTCCTAGTGAATATAGAAAATTATTAAAAAGAAATAATATGTTAATTTCATAACTAGTATCTAGTATAATAAAAGACGAAAAAATTATTGCAAAAATTATATATTAAATATAACCAGGGTAATCAATTGCCATCTCTGTCTTTTGGGATACCACCATTAGAGGTGTTCTCAGTAGACGTGGTAGGGGTGGCATAGGTTTTGGGGCCTAATTTTTCAGGACCTAATTGCTGCATGTGTATGGTTCCATTGGTCACAAAGTCAGAGGTAATAATTGGGGCGTCAGTCGTTGGGCTGGATCTCACTTGTGCTTTGGGATGATGAGTACTAAAGGTGGGGTCATCGGTGCCGAGCCTCTCTTTCCTTTTGGAGCCCGTGTTCTGCATATCATTTGGGTTTGGGTCAGGCACGTGCCTTGACCCTTTTGGGCCACTGTTATATTTTCTAATTGGGTCTTGATGCCTCTGATTAATTCTTTTTTGAGTGTTGGTTGTTTAGTATTGGCCGTTAAATTTAAAGATTCTAGGTAGTGGAGGATTACCTGGAAACTCCTCGTGTTTGTTTACCTAGCTTGCCTCCGCCTGCATGTTGGTGAACTTTCTTCTGGGCTGTCCTTCCGCATTTGGGTGTGTTTCTGGTTGACCTTGTCTCCGTCTCCTTTGAAAAGTTACTGTTTTTCATTGACTCTCCTCTGTATTAGATTCTTTGTGATGGTGAGGCTGTTGGTTGTCGGTTGCCGGTGCTTGGCTTTGGTTGAAAGTGCATGTCAATGTTGTATGTCCTATTCTTCCACAACTTGTACAGAGAGTTCCTTCTCCTTTGTAGATAACTGCTTGTTTATGGTCATCGATGATGACTGAGGTTTCCACTGGAGTCTCCGATGGAACTTGAATGCAGATGCGCGCATATCTCCCTCTTAGTATGGAGGATGTACATTGATCAAAATTTAAGAGTTTGCCAAGCTTTCTCCCAACCTTTTCTAAGATTACTTTGTCATAGAATTATGTGTGGAGTTGGGGTAGCCTTATCCAGATGGTATTGAAGGTGAGCGTTGCTTCTTGTGGGACAAACTTTGGTTCCCATTTCCTGACTGAAAGAAAGTGACCAGCTATGAACCATGGGCCTTGGTGGAGTGCCTTCACCATACTCCCTCCAAATTAAATTTTACTATGAAGAAGTCCCGCCCTAGGTCAATCAAGATTAACTGTTCGGATAGGTTTTTGTAGTTCATTTAATTTAGAGCGCAGTATGTGGTGATGTATCTTCCTTTTGAATATTTTGATAATAACTGAGAATTTCTATGGCTTGTATAACCTTTCTCTGTCTTCTGGAGATAGAGGAATTGAGCCTTCAATGTGTTTTCCTTTACACCCTTCTGGGGTGGATTGGTTTTCCATGTCATAGTAGATTCCTTATGTAAAGTCCCAGACTATAGACAGAGTCCTACATCAGCAATACATAAGAGAGATGCTGGGTATATAAGTTAACAAGCCTTAGACCCTAGTGACGCGTTTTAAACCCGTGAGGGCCCAGGCCTAGAGCGGACAATATCACTAGCGGGCTAGACTGTTAAAGATGGTATCAGAGCCACTCTTATGTCAGCCTTGCCGATGGTGCGTCAGATAAGAGTTCAGTGTTGAGTCTAGGCGAATCCCATGCGGTGGGGCAAACTTCAGCGAGGACGCTGAGTCCATAAGAGGGGGTGTATCTAATTCCCCAGACTATAGACAGAGTCTCACATCGGCAAAACTCAAGAGAGATGCTGGATGTATAAGTTAACAAGCCTTAGACCCTAGTGACGCGTTTTAAACCCGTGAGGGCCCAGGCCCAGAGCGGACAATATCACTAGCGGGCTTGACTGTTAAACCTTGGTTGCAATCTTGTTTATCTAGGAGTGTTTCCCTATAGCTTTATTTTGGAACTTCTACCTCCATTTGGGTTGGCTTGTCTGGTGGTTCCAGTGGAATGGGTGGTTTAATTAGTGGTGATTCCATGTGCTACAGTAGTAGATTTGAGAGAGAGCAACCTTAAAGATTTCCCAAAGACAGCTTATTCTATTCAATGACATATTTTGTATGTTCAATGAAATATTCCATGACATATTTTCTTCACTTTTTATGGCTATAAAAACCTTAGATGGAAAAATACACACAATTGAAGAAGAATTTCTGTCTAACTACATTTCTTGTTCATGTTTTACTAAGTTGCTTATATTTCTTGTTCATGTTTTACTAAATTGTTTTTATTTTATAACACTAGAATTCTTTTTTTTTTATAGCTGAAAACCATTTCATTCCATAACATATTTAAGTGGTTAATATCTTTTCGTATATTGTAGGTGGAACCCATCCAAATCCATAACATATTATTTACAAAATTTGCTATCTTTTGTCTACATTTGTATAGGATACATAATATCATTTATATATTTATTTATTTACCATATATATTCTAGAAAAGATACATATAATTCGTGAAAAAATACTTGTGGTATATATACATTAAACCAAGTGTTTTAAAAGACCCCACATATGAGATTACACTATGTTTATTGTTGTTTTTGTTGTATACATTAAAAACCAAGTATTTTAAAGGGAAAAAACCATGTATAAATACATATGTTGTTTATACACATATTTATATTAAATATACATCATCAACATACCATTAAAATTTTATATATATATACATACATATATATATATATATATATATATATATATATATATATATATATATATATATATATATATATATATATATATATAAACAGCTGGTCCAATATTTATTTCTATACACCCAGTAATGAAGGGAAAATCTTGAAGGTAAGTTTTCGATTATGGAAAATAAAAAAAAGAGTGGAACATAGAAAAAAAAGTACATTTTTTGCACGGTAAATCGGAGTTAATGTTATTGATTGAAACTTATTCCTAATTAGTGGGGTGCATGCTTTAAAGAGTAAATGCTATATGTAATGGGAGCAAAAACTTTAAATTTGGGATTTGAGGGGCCATTTGTGGTCCGATTTGGGAGTTCTTGGTATGTATGGACTTGTGGCGAGACGAGGATTCCAGAAATGTGAATTTCGAAATTTTTCGAGAAGGGGTTCGGGGCTCGAGTTTTGCCAATTTTGTGTTTTTGAGTATTTTTCAAGTCCTTTCGATTGGGTATTGTCCCATTAGCATATTGTGATATATTTACCTTGATTTTGGTTAGATTGGACGCGCGTGGAGTCCAGTTTGAGGGGAAAAGGCGCCGCGGGCTAAAAATCTCGCCGGTTCGAGGTAGGTAATACTTGTAAATGATGTCCTGAGGGTTTGAAACCCCGGACTTGCACATCATAGTGCTATGTTGAGGTGACTTGCACGTCGGATAACGTGCGTGGGGTAGAGCATCATTGGGGATTGTGACTTGGTCCGTCCCGCTTAATAAAAACACTACTAAATTGCTTGGGTTGAATTGAGATCCGTTAAAGATATTAATTATCATGATTTGGACTGAATGTCATGTTTTGCGCTTCGTGTCGAATATTTGAATTCTTTAGGGATTAAAGTCACTATTTTTGTATTACTGAGTATGTTTTGTCTCGAACCAAGGTTTAAAAATATTATTTTTGTAAACTCAGCCATCTTTCAAAGATTTGAAGACTTAATTGATATTTTACTAATATTTTTGCTGAGATATGCTATGTGACTAGTGCCCAAGGGGCTTATGTGCATTCATGACTATGCATGGATCGGACTGCATGCCGCAACGGGAGTGATATAATATTGCTCTTGGGCTGTAGGAGTCCCTCCGGAGTCTGAACCCCCCACAGTGAGCGCCGAGCGCCCAAATGGATCGAACTGCACGCTGCAGTGGTCAGGTGCATTGCATTCGTGCATTGGTTACTGTTTGTACTACATGACATGACATTTAGCACTCATATATCTTATTGGCATGCATGTATCACTTGCCTTGTTGACCAGACACTCTGGTGTAAATTGCTAAATGAGTGTTGAGCCCGAGGGGCAGATTTGTGTGCGGACTTGCACTATTTGATGTCAGATTTATATATTTAACTGTTAATAAGGAAAGAAAGAGATATTTTTCAAAAGAGATTTTAAACTGAACCAGATATTATATGAAGGATTTTTCATGGAACTACTACTGTCTAATATGCGTTGTACTGTATTTTATAGCATGAGGTAGTGCTCTTACGCGGTTTCTTTCTTCTCAACATTATTTACTCTTATTACCGCTGAGTTGGAAGTACTCACTTTATTCCCTGCACCATGTGTGCAGATTCAGGTATTTTGGGAGCTTAGCTGAGCCAGTTGCTGCCTCAGAGTTTTATCGGAGTTATCGAGGTAGCTGCCTGACGTCTGCAGGACCCGACTCTTTACCTATCTCTTTATTATTTTTCGTAGTTTTGATCATTTGTAGGATGGAATTTTACTACTCTGTATTGTTAGAGACTCTATACTCATGATCTCCAAGTCTTTGGGAGATTATTCATTTAAGATTGTAGCTTTATTGTTAATTATGATATTCAAATAATTGGTTCGAGCTTCACGATCGAGTTGAGAGTGTAAATGGTCGGCTTACCTAGCAGTTGTGTTGGGCGCCATCACGACCGGGTTTGGGGTCGTGACAAAGACGAAGTCAGTTTTTTGTATAATTATGTATAATCTTGTAATAGTGTATATGAGTACATAAACATATCTTATATACTATTATACACTTTTATACACCTTTATACAAGCGTATGTAGATGGACATCTTCCATGATTTTCAGTTGAAATTCTTGTTCAAAACCAATCCAAATCTCCATTAAATGACTTCAAATTTTATATATAACCTCCTTATACTATTTCTAACAAGTCTAAATAACAACCACTCCAAATTTCTCACAAAATCAAATTGGAATTTAAACCCACATATTTAAGCTTGTAAAAGATCTAATTTTCATCACCTAAATGAATTTGATTGTTGAACTAATATTTGAGTCATAGTTACTAAATTCGAAAATCTATATTATATTAAAAGCACGGAGGCCCTTAGCGAAATATCGTTCGTCTTTTTTACCCTTTTAAAATAGAGTTTATAATAGACAAAATATCATTATATTATTTTCCTTATATTTAATTAGCACTTTAAAATCAAGTAAAATTTTGCTTATTGAAGTTTTTCTTATTTGAATTACCACACAGGAAATCCTAATATTTAGGACATCCAAATTAAAAAAAAAATTAACTTGTGCAATCAAACAATTTATTAACTAGACTATTTGACTAGCACACGGTACCTACATCATCCGAAAATTACCTAGCCTTTTTCTTGTCTTTTCTGTGACTGGAATTCAAGTGTTCAATTAATTTCATCAATTCAATGTAATGACTAGGGCCATACAAAAAAAATTGATAAACTGCACCAAATCGATAATTCGAGTCAAACCGAAAAAAAGCTGATCATAGGTTGGTTTGGCGTTGAAAAAATAACCCGACCATAATTGGTTTGGTTTGGTTTTAACTAAAAAAAGTCAAACTAAACCAAACAAACCCGATATTACATTTATTCAATTTTTACAAATATTTTATACATATAAACATTTATTTTAATACAATTCATAAATATTTCTTAAATTTTTTCACAGTTTTATCTTTAAACATATTGTTTCAAGTTTGGAATAAACATTCTTGAATGCTCCAACAAATTTTATAGTTCATAAAGGTAGTAATTCAAATAAAATTCACATCAATACTAATGCTAACTAAGAAAATTCAAATTCAATACTAGAAATGACAATAGTGTGAATATCTATTTTTTAGTTTTGCATTGTTTATATTGAAAATGCATAACTTAGTTTATCTTTTTCTTTAGTGCTTCGTTGTGTAACTAATATATTTATAGTTGTACTTATTTAAGCATGACTTATATAATACTTTTAGATTATGTTAATATTTAATATGACTTATTATTTAGTAATATTTTCTTTATGAATTTTAGTATTTTTGTTATTGACTATTGTAGTACAATGTTATGACGTATATGCCAAACATCCAGCCCCTCAAATTCCTCTTATGCGATCGCAGGACAGGCCATGCGATCGCATAACACTGCTTTCCCCTTCTACGCGATTGCATGAGTCCCCACGCGAACGCACTGCCCAATCACCTCGAGTTATGTGATTGCAGACCCCTTTACGCGATCGCATAGAGTAAATCTTGATCCCCTCAGAACCTTCTATGCGATTGCAGGCATACCTACGCGATCGCATAGAGGAAAATTCCTCTTCAATTTTCTACTGCACTTTTCATGTTCAAAACTCCCCGTTAGCCACCCGAAATCACCCCGAGGCCCTCGGGACCTCAATCAAACGCACAAATATGATCTATTACCTCATTCAAACTTGCTCGTAACATAAAAACACTATCATAAACATCAAAATCATCGAATTACCACGGATTCAAGTCGAAGTTAAACTAAAACTTCCGAAACTTGCATTTGATCTAAAACCCAATCTAAATACCTCTGAATGACCTGAAACTTTACATGCATATCCAAAATCACTTAACGGAGCTACTGCAACTCTCGGAATTCCATTCCGACCCACGGATCAAAATCTCACCTACGAACCAGAATTCGCCAAATCCAACCTTAGCCAATTCAAGCCTAATTCTACACCGGACCTCCAAATTCAATTCCGATTGCGCTCCTAAGTCACAAATCATCTCCTGAAACTAGTCGAATTATCGAAAATCCATTTCGAGCCTTCTAACTCATACGTCAATATTCAGTTGACTTTTCCAAACTAACCTTCTCATAAAGAGACTAATTGTCTCATTTCTAACCGAACTCTATCCGAATTACTTCAAATTCTCCAAACACATATAATGAAACATATAGAAGCATAAAACAGAGAAAAAGGGATGGTAAATTACGTGACGACGGATCGGATCGTTACAATTAATAAAGAGAATAATACATTGTTCGAGTAAGAAAAAAGTTCAAAAATAATTTGTGCTTTATATACTATGATAAAAGAATGAAACTTCAACAAATAATTAAGTATTTGTATTAATAAATTAGAGGGAAAAAATGATTCATTTTTTTCAAAATTATTATATAAGTAAAATTATTTATCAAGTTGATAAAACTGTTAAGGTACTTAAATTTAACGTGAAATACACACGCAACACGCGTACTTTAAGACTAGTTAACTTAAAAGCTTGAACAATCTTTTAACAATTTAAATAGTAATATTGAGAACCTATTGGAGTTATATGTTGAATCTTAACCTATCATTTTTGGGCTATTGAATGTTAATTGAAATATGTGCTATAAAATTAACAAATAGGGAGCACATGTGAAATTTCCCAATAAAAAATTAGTTATGTAAAAACATGTATTGTGTATTTAAGTCATTTCACATTGGGCTAGTTCTTTCACAACCCCATTTAACATCATACTTTCTTATTTGTGTTTTCACACTTTCCTATGAGTAACTATATCAAAATTCAATAACAAGAGAACGTTTTGCCTCAATACGAATAAAGAAAATCATCCTTGTCATTAATTTCGGTAGTAAAGACTAAAAAGGAAATTTTTCAATGTACTCAACAAACTAACCAGAAGAGTCAATATTTGGTAATTTATTGCTTGAAATAAATGTTGGAAATATCACGAAAATTATTCAAAGCTTGAGGCGTGTTAGAGATACTATCCTTAAAGATATTCCATTGATTAGAATTCGACAAACTCTTCAAATATAAATCAAGAGCAAAAACAACAAAGATTTCAAAGTAAAAAATCCGGCAGAGACCATAATAGAGAAGAGGAAAGTTTGTGTTGTGATCTCTCTCAAAGGAACCAATATTTGTTTTTGTAGGAGTGGAGAAAATATGAACGCTATGGGGATGACTAATTCTCATAAAAAACCAAAGGTTATAATTCTAGAATTACAACATAATTAATATCAGTGGGAATATATCTGGACATATTCTCGTAAACCTAGGTTGTTTAATGTTGGACAAGAGGGGTTGCTCTGATGGTAAGCAACCCCCACTTCCAACCGAGAGGTTGTGAGTTCGAGTCCCCAGACCCCACTAAGTGGGATTATACTGGGTTGTTGTTGTTGTTGTTGTTGCTAGGTTGTTTAATGTTATTTTTAAGGCGAAGAGGATGCACATTGACTGGAGGTGGAGTACAGTAATCCTATTGTATAAGAACAAAGGTGATTTCAAAGTTGTAACAATTATAGAGGTATTAAATTACTAAGTTCATGCTGGGTCGTTCTACTACAGAAGCTATACACCTTGTTAGGAGGTTGGTTGAACGGTAAGGAGATAGGAAGAAAGCCCACACATGGTGTTTATTGACCTAGAGAAAGCGCATGACAAGATTCCTGAGAAGTTCTCCGGAGAACCTTGGAGGCAAAAGGTATGTCGATTAAGGACATGTATGCAGGGGCTAAGACACTGGTTATGACAGTAAGAGGCGACTCTGAGGATTTTCCGGTTGTTATGGGGTTATACCAAAGTTCTGCGTTCAACCCGTTCTTATTCGCCTTGATGATGGGCGCGTTAACACACCACATTCAAGGAGATGTGCCACGGTGCATGCTATCCGATGGCATAGATCCGATTGATGAGTCGCGAGCCGGTGTTAACGAGTGGCTGGAAATTTGGAGATAGACTCTTGAATCTAAGGGTTTCAAGCTTACAAGGACGAAGACGAAATACCTGGAGTGTAAGTTTAGCGCTGAGCCGGGGAAAGTGGGCATGGATGAGAGGCTTGAATCACAAGCCATCCCGAGTAGAGGCAACTTCAAGTACCTTGGGTCGGTTATCCATGGGGGTGGGGAGATCGACGAGGATGTCACACACCGTATTGGGGTAGGATGAATGAAGTGGAGGTTAACATCTGGAGTATTATGTGACAAGAGAGTGCCACACATACTCAAAGGTAAGTTATATAAAGCGGTGGTTAGACCGGCCATGATGTATGAGACTGAGTGTTGGTCTGTTAAGTACTCACATATCCAGAACATAAAGATAACATGAATGAGGATATTGAGGTGGATGTGGAGACATACTAGGATGGATAAGATTATGAATGATGATATTCGGGAGAAGGTGTGCATGACTCCCATTGATGACAAAATGTGGGAAATGAGGCTCAAATGGTTCGGGTATGTACAGAGGAGAAGCTTAGAGTCCAGTAAGGAGGTGTGAACGACTGGTTATGGAGGGCACGAGAAGTGGTAGATAGCGGCCTAAAAAGTATTGGGGGAAGTGATCAGACAGGATATAGCGAGGCTTTAGAAAACCGAGGACATGACACTTGATAGGAACTTGTGGAGGTCGAGTATCAGGATTGTAGGTTAGGAGGTACTTCATAACTTTGTGAGACTAGTTTGGTAGGGTTACTATTTCGCTTTTGCTTTGCATCTTCTTCTGGATTTCATGTTGTTCCTATTTTTTCTATGATTTCTGTGGTGTTACTGGTATTGTCTCCTTTTGTCTTTTTATCTTGTTGAGTCGAGACCTTTCGAAAACAACCTCTCTACTCCTTCAAAGTAGGGGTAAGGTCTGCATATACACTACCCTCCTCAACCCCGGGTCGTTATTGTTGTTAAATGTCAAAAATAATTTTTGCGAAACCAGATTTGAAGTAGGTCATAATATATCTTGTACGCATGGTGGGGCAAATCGACTAGTTTTGCCTTCAAGCCCATTTCTCATGTGCGCGAGTCCACTCCCTTTTACTAGCTTTCTACAAGCGCAATAAAGGATAAACTCATTATAAAATGAAAAAGACAGCTCTTCTTAATCCAGAAGGGACAACTTCCTTTTGAGATACTACACAATTTTTCTAACACTAAATACAATTGAAATTCTTCACCTTTTGGATTCACATTTCATCTGATGTGTTATACTCTTCGCTTGTAGATGCGATGACTTTCTTCCTGTTAGTTCACCTTTGAAAATTTCCTGCACAAATAACCAAAACTGGATTTTGAATATTTTTACGGTCTATTACGAACATATCTGGGAAGTAAATATGAGACTAATTTAACATATGAAAGAGGTTCTAATAAAGCATAATAAATATAGACGATTCACATAGTGAACCCAGCTAGTTTAGGAGAAATACCTGAGTCAGTACTGTGAGATTTCTTAGATTCCCTAATCAAGATTCTCAGATTGGTAGATTTTTTACCATCTTTAACTGGCCATGTTCATTCTATCCTAGGAGTATGCATCTTTGCTAATAGCTCCTTAGTCTAAGGCAACACATAATACAAG
This sequence comes from Nicotiana noctiflora, assembly GCA_032618575.1. Taxonomy (NCBI): domain Eukaryota; kingdom Viridiplantae; phylum Streptophyta; class Magnoliopsida; order Solanales; family Solanaceae; genus Nicotiana; species Nicotiana noctiflora. Next base: position 24,828 of record JASVEL010011357.1, on the reverse strand, counting down.
AACAATAACAACTACCCAGTATAGTCCCACAAAGTGGGATCTAGGGAGGGTAATATGTAGACATGCCTTACCCCTACCAGAAAGGGCAGAAAGACTGTTTCCAATCGACCCTCGGCTCAGGGAAGGAAAGGAAAGGCAACACATAATAATAGATATTAAATATCAATGAATTTTTTCAGTTGCAAGTTGACAATGCAACAAAAGTAACATACTCGAGTTTGTAAGAATCAAGCTTTGGATTTATAAGAAAAAAGAAAAAGAAAAAAGGTGTTTAAATACTAAAGCATGAGGATTGAGATGATTCATATGGAAAATTTCTATAATGTTGAAAATGAGTATTTGGTTTCTTGTGAAGATGTTAATGATTTTCGCTTAGAAAAAATTCTGGAATAATGATTGAAACACTACCTCATTTTCACACCAATAGCGACATTGAGCGGCCGGAGATTGATTGTAAAGGCAGACCCTCCTTGTAACCACCTATCTGCCCGTACTCGTAGCACGATCGAAGGTCAAGACTGTGGTATGGTGGAAAACAAAATCGTCATCTTTGGTTGGTGCAGTTCTCTTTGGAACCCACCTTTGTTCATAATGAGGAGGAGTCAACACTCCTCGATCATCAAACGCCTTAGCTTTTTCTTTTTCTCCTCTTTGCATCGATGGCATATTCTGAGCTCACCTTGTTCTCCTTCCTGCTATCATCTCCATTAATGAAGCCTTATACCTAACATGAGTTAACAGCAAATTAGTTAAGCTATTCTGGGAACTTTGGAGTAATGAATAAGAGATGAGATAACTTGCGAATCCATAACAGATACATACAAATCATTTCAAACTCTAGTGATACCACCAAAGTATATGAAAATCTCATGGTCACGGTTATGAGAAAGGCAAAGGCATAAACTTTATCACACGAAAAATCAGCAGTTTATAGGAAAAAACATATCCAAAAAAGTAGGGTAAGAAACACAATTTTATATATAGATGGTTTAAGTAATACAAAAAGTTTGTTACAGAAATGCATAATCCCCCACTCCCACCCCTAAAAGATCGAACTATGACATCAATTTCCACTTCCGTACAAGAAAAAGAAAAGAGAATGGCAATACAAACAGATGCATTTATTTTACAACTAGTATTACATATTGTGCTTTGGTAATACTAAGGCAATCTACATCTGTGACTTTATCTACATCTGTGACTTTTACTAAGGTCTCAAGGCTTACACCTTTGCTTTGTTTGTTAGCAGGTCAAGATATCACAATATGAAGGACCTTTACATAGGTTTGGCATGTCAAAACATTAAAATGTAATGGAAATAATAGATCAATCTGTTCTTGGGAACTTCATAGTCTTTAGTTGTTTATCCTTTACTTGCAGTTGCTTTTCCTTTGAGCATGATGCAGTAGTATAGTACAATTACCCTTCGACTTTGCTTTATACAAGGTCTGGCAAAACCGGCACCAACAGTGATGCATTACCATGCTAAACATGCAGATATAGTTTATTTGAAGAGAGCACATTAAGTTGTGTACACCGCATAAAAGGACCGTAAATATAAAGGAGTTGCAACAATCACAACATAAATCAAGGCAAAAGACAATACCAAGAGCTATCTGCACAATAAGTTAAACTCAGACATACTGTCATCGCTTCTAAGAGGTCCTCAAACTTTCCTGTTATGCACTTAGAAAGCGGACGAGGATTTCTGAATAAGAAACATGAACTTCAAGAAACCACCTAATCATAGCTCAAACTGAAATACATATCCAGAAGGAGATCATTCAATCTTACTTTCCAAGAGATTTAAAGGACCATAATGCTCTATTAGACCTTGCTCACTGGTAGACGAGGATTTCTGAATCCTTAAGACTGTAATCAGTTAAGCAAACATATCTCCTTACTCAGCACCATCCTCACCATCCCTCCAACCCCAAAGAAAGACCCGATGCTTGTGAAGAGAGAACAATGTCATTTACGAGGCACTCTTGAACTATCTCCAGAAGAAAGAAAATTTAAATTAATTCCGAACAGACACGTATGAATTAGGGAATTCTCTCACCAAGCTAAAACCAAAAAAATGTTTGGCAAAAGGTAAAATATTATAAAATGAGTAGCACCAAGGAGGTACTTAACTTTACAAACAGTACCAGTCTTCTACTTCTGCCTGTTAATCCAAAAGAACGAGGATATCAACAAAATCAGCTGCTACACCTTTTACACAAACTATACAAGAATACCGTCAATTTTTCTACTAAGCAACCCACATTCCCAATCTCCTAATCAAGGAAATTTCTTCCGGAAAGAAGATTCCATCCACCTTCAGAAGAGCAGCTTGTAACAAGTTTTGTTAATGACGAGATAATATATATCTGGAAAAACGTTCCCCAAGGCAGTATTTATCCAGCCAAAGTTTGATATTTCTTCTATTTCCGACTTTTAAGCCTGTATGTGAATTAAATTCACCCCAGCAACTTTGAATTTGCTTCCATATAGTTACTCCATAAGGAGCCTTCACCGGATTTGTGTACTAGGGAGATTCCATCTCATATATTTTACATTCATAACTTTCTTCCACAGTCTTTTCCATCATTAAACCTCAGGCGCCATTTCTATAACAGAATTCTGTTGCGTATTTTCAAATTTTTCTTACTCCCCTACCACCTTCTATTTTGTCTTTCATACTGCCGACCATCTCTCTAATTGATGCTTTCTGTTGTCACACCCGCTTTCCCACAAGGAGTCTGATCTGAATCTATTTACAGGCATTACAAATACTAGAAGAAAATCTTTCAGCAGAATGATACATCCTTTCCAACTCGTGTAACATGCTACCATATTTTTAAAGGCAAATAACCGTATTGAATGACCTAATCCCTTGTTCCGACAGACTATTCAATGCACTCCTTGACAAGCACATATAGCTCAGAATTATTTGATAAATGTGACTGCAGTTGAAACTCTAGAATCATACACAAATCAAAGGCTAATCATTTAAGGAAAACAGGTTTCTAAAGACATCCAGTTTGTACTTAGCTGCATCTTATCTTATCTTTTCAAAAGAGAAACTATATATATATATATATATATATTCCTTCCTTAAGTTTCAATTCTTCATTCATGTAAATATTTGTTAGAGAAGCACTATTATTTTCACGTGGACAAGTTTCCCTTTCACCATCCTTTCCTTGTTTCCGATGATGATCTATATATTATGAAGTTCTTCTAGCAAAATATTTAATAATTAATCATCTTTCATAGTTTTTATTTGTGATACATCTTCAAGCAGGAACTAAAGCAAGTGCACTAATTTTCTAAGAAGAAGTAATTCATGATTGAATTATTGTACTAACTGTTAAAGCACCACCTTGACATTTTGTCTTCAAATTGTGAAAAAGATAAAATACTTTTACGATAAAAGTTGTTTATTCAGAATTGACAAAGTGAAAGTTCCAAAGGAAAAAAGAATTGAATGCATCCAAGAAAATGCCAAAGGTAAGTAACTGAAAATCCATATAATCATGGTAATCACAGATAGAGTCAGATTACACTTGTTTTTTCTCATATAGAATCAGATTACACTTGTTCTTTGTCATACAGAATCAGTTTACACTTGTTCTCTCCTCGGGTCACTTCTTTTCTCAATTTTCTCTCTAGTGCTTCTACAAATATCATCAATCCTTTCTTGAAGGAAGGAGCTTTTCTTAGACTAAAACTCTCTTCACTTGGTAAGAATTGTTTTTTCCCTTCTCTCTCTCTCTCTTTAACTCTCTTCACTTGGTAAGAATTGTTCTTTCCTCTCTCTCTCTCTCTTTGTGTGTGTGTGCACGCGTGTGTGTTTGCATGATATTCAGTTATATAAACATTTCCCTTTCAGATTTGCTACTAACCACTGATCTTTCCTCTGTTGCTCAAGTGACAGATTAAACTCAGGTTAAACCCTTTTAGAGGTTTGATCTCTTCTCAGTCGGTCAATCTTCTTTTTTTTATTCAAATGATGGTGGTGTCCGGGCCAGCTTGTGTGCACCTCGACTATTCCACCTGCATAGTATTTCTCACCAGAACAGGTACCGGGTAATTTTGCCCATCAAGATTTAGGCAGATGGGAAGAAGTCACCTACTATTTTTTTGTGTCACTTAGGATTTGAACCTTGGTCTTCAAGGTTCGCACCCACTTCATTGACCAGTTGACCACACCCTTAGGCGTGAATCAGTCATTCATTTAGCACATTCCTTCTCGTTTATATCCTTGTTCAATGAAGCCTGTTGAGTAGACTTTAAAAGCTCTTCGGTTCCAAGAGATAAATTTCGTACAGAGCTTTACTTGTTTTCTAATTTCTCGTCAACTAAGTTAAATTAATTACCCTAATTAGCCAGAAGTACGAAACAAGAGGGCAATAACCCCTATGTAATTAATGGGTAAATGTCAAAGATGCCCGCATAAAAATAACATGGCAAGTGATAGATATAAATGTCATTCATAGATTTGCCAGAGAAGATAACAATAACATTCAGAAAACCTACTCAAAATGTTATTTTCTCAAAGGTAAAAATGCTTTTAAAGTAATTACATTAAATTAGTAGAATATAACTCATATTTACTACCTTCATTCATATTCATTACTCACACTAAGTTTACAAAGTGGACAAACATTTACCAAAAGAATCTAAAAGAAATAGTACATCCCCTTATTACAAGATGTGCTTAGAACTAAATCAAATTAAAGAGTAGAATACCAAAAGCTTGGTCCATACAAGATCCGACATACAAAATAGGAATACATTATTCATAACTCAATGCAGCTTAGTACTAAATCCAATTTGAGGTGTGAAAGATCTGTAAGCTTGTCCAACTGAATAGATGTTATACCACTTGCTTACCTCATTCCAGGTTATACTTAGTGCTTGTACAACCTGAATCCTTCAATCCACCAACATGAAATGGCAAACAATGATTTTTTCTTCTTTCTCAATTGGGACTTAAACAATGATTTTGAAAGGGGTTATGAGATGGTACAGCTGATGCCAAAACAATTTTATCATATAATCTTTTTCAAAAATAAATCCTTCCTATATTCCATCTAGAATTGTTTCAACTACAGTTATGTTTTAGTCCTCTCACAAAAATTCAAAATAGTGTTCCTAACAATTGCCCGGTCATACTCCACTCCTCATATTTAGGTACACAAGTATGAATCAAAGGCAAGGAACCACACATTTTTCCATATTGAGATAATCATTGTTCTGATATCTGAGAAAATAAGTATCCTTGTCAACTGATAATCTATATGTTCATCGCATTAATCCATACAGTCAATGCATCATAACACATAACGAAGGCCACAGAATTTTCAGATTTTTGTGTCTTTTGTGTTGAATTATGTATCAATGGTTTCTCTTGCAGCTCTTCGTGTTATTAAGACTAACTTGTCTAATCTAGTCTATAAGTAATCTATATCATAATTTCAGAAGTTGGAAATAACCTCATAGTGCAGGCAAACAGAGGACACAAAAGTTCTCTAATGGATACGGCAAAGGGTGACAAAAGATCTGAAGTGAAAGACTCTGGGAGATCAGTCAAAGCAGATAGATCAATGGGTTGCAAGCTCAAGGAGATTTATGCAGCTTTATGTTGTATGCTATGCAGTAAACTGTTTGAAGAAGCCACCACTGTAAACCTTTGCCTTCACACATGTAAGCTTCAATGAGTTGTTTCTCTGTGTTTTTTGCATTTGCAATGCATGCACACATAAATAGACATTTACGTATGTTGTGTGACTGGGTCTATACTCTTCTCACTTGGATATTATTACCATAATAAAACAGCAGCACAATTAATAGAAATACCTTTTTTGTAAGGGAAGGGTTTACTAAAATGGTACCGAGATGGTACATAAAAAGTACAAGAAATAGCTGCGGCTCTTCCACCAATCCTATTACACAATTAATAGAATTATCAATACGAAAAGCTCAGCTACTTCTTTTTAACCAGACGGAACTTCAGATACTTAACATGTCCATGGGCATGTTGAGCACCACAAACCAACTAGCAAAGTACACTTCAAGGTATATGAGTGTCAAAAATATATTATAGGCTATCAAACTTGAATTATAAACTTATAATTGTCTTAACAGAAGTATAAGACTTTCGGGCCAAGAGCTCTTTAAACTAAAAGAAGTGGCAGTATTATTCTTATGATTTGGACACTAAGACTCGGAGGGTGTAAGTTGATCCTTTTCCAGAATGCTTCCCTCTTCTAAGAAAATATCTAGTTATCAAATCAGAAGTGCATCTCTTCAGCTATCAATGTTTGTATTTTCATTTGTTGAGGTGGACATTATCTTTCTTTTGTTGTTATATGTTTGTTTATTGATATTGGTAATTAGCTGGTTTACTTTATGAAAGAAAACAGTTAGCTTGTTTATACAATTTTATGATTCTCATCAATATTAGCCTCATGATTGATTCTTGTCCATCTAGAAATCAAGAAAGAACATGAAATAGTTAATTTATTTAGCTCAGACTTACAACAATTCCTCCTTGCTTGCAGTTTGCAAAAGGTGCATCTATCAAGCAGTTCAAGAAACTAAGTGCTGCCCACAATGCAAGGAAGACCTAGGTTCTTCACCTGAAGAGCATCTCAAGTAATTACTGGCCTCATTTCTCTTGCATTTAAAGCTCAATGTTTTGTCAAGTAAATATGTGGTCAGAAGCTGCAAAAAGAAATAAGAAATAATGTGATAGTTGATGTGACCTGAGTCTTTTGACACGCTTCAGACAAATGGTTGATTATGGTCTGAGAAATAAAATAGGAACAGTCAGCAGCCAATCAGAAGTTCATTTCATAAGCGCAAAGTTCTTTAACAACCATTTTAATTTATGACTATGATCACTTGACAATTAAACGAGAATTTCATAGGGCTACAACAGTTCAAAGATCCTTTTTTATTTTAAGCAATTCCGAATTTCACTTCAAATTGGCTGTATTCATTAGGATATGGAGTGTAGGGACACAACACTTCTCCAATCTTATCACAGCTTTAATGCTCGCACAGTCAGATTTATTGCTTCTTAAAGCATAAACTGCCTCTACGCACAAGACTATTTCTTTGGACTATCATATCCATTTTCAATAAAACTTTGGGATATATGAGATATTATTCTGTATACGGTGACCTCTACTTCAGATCCTTCGGTAATGGTACACAAACCTATAATTAAGTAGCTGCACAGAACTTAAGGACCTGATGATTCTTTCTGACACATCACCAGAAGTTTGGCAATTGGATAGATCATTTGTGTCGATAAGAACCTATCATGTCAGCTAGAACTCACAATCTTTTTGAGTCTACATACCTAACCACATATGGGCATCAGTGTTATTAAAAGCAATCGCCTCATTGCTAGAGCGATGAAGCAATAAAAAGCGAGTGTTATCGCTTCATGAGAGAAGACATGTGCTTCAGTAAAGTGTGTTTTTAAAACAATGACGCGTAAAGTGATCCAAATGGGAAGCAGTAGGTGCTTTCAATCTCAACTTTGAGCAGTTGGATTAATGCCCGCAAATAGTATATTGAATGCAGAAATTAGTTATATTTATGCAACTTAATTATTTATTATAGAAGGGACGGCTTGGCTCAGCGGTAAGCTTGCTTGCCGTGGTGTGTCAGGTCGCGGGTTCGAATCAGCCTCTCTGCAAAGCAGGGGGAAGGCTGCCTAGAGTATTCCCTTCCCCAGACACCCACGAAGTGGGTATTGAACTGGGTCGGCCCTTTTTTAATTATTTATTATAGTGGTAAATTAATATATGTTGGTACTTTTAAATTTTACGTAAATTGTGCGTTTCACTTCAAAGTAGCGTGCACTTCACTTCTCGCTTTTCGCTTCAAGTCCCATGAATCTTGTGGATTTTTAGCCCTTTTCGCGTCTAAAGACACTGAGTTGCAGCATGTAAGCCGGATCAAAATGTCTGGACTCCAATAAGTTAATGCTCTATTGATGGAAGGTACACCAGGGTGGAAACTCCAACCCTATTTTTTTTTACTAACCTTATCTCTTCTTTTTGCCAATGGACTGCATATTTTCAACAGAGATGATGAGAAAATACGCTCCATAGCACAGAAAATCCAGTTTCTCCTTACTGAAGAAGGACAACTGGGATCCGAAGCTAATGATGTAACGCAAGGAGCTGGAACTAATAATCAGCTCGAGGATCATGAAACTTCTGAGGAGAAGTTTCTTCACAAACCTGCAGATGCAGAGAAAGAAAATACCTTAGATCGCACGTCCTCACAAGAAAGCTCAGCTTTCTCTACAACTGCATCTGCAGTTAAGGTAGTTATTGGCTCTTTTCCTTTTCTCCAATCAAAAGTTCACTGTATTTGGCATATATATTTTGGAAAGGAATTTGGCCTTAAGTTCGTAGTGTTGGTTAGATGTATTTCACATAACCTCAATATAAAAGTCTGTTTCTTTAAAGATGCCTCAGGTTGCTTGCGGTGTATCTCAAACCAATGCTGAAGTAGGTAAGTCCAAGATGGAGGAGATCAGAGGGCAAAAGAAGAAAAAGAGGAACAAGAACAGAAGAGCACGCCAGCTTACACCAGGTGAGACTAGTAAGACTGAGAAGAAAAAGTCAGACATTGGGCCAGATGACATTCATAAGGACGAGCATGCCAAAGACAGAGAGTCTTCAACACCTAAAAAGCAAGTTTTGGATGAAAAACAAAAGGAAGTTTGCTCTCTCTGGTTTTCTCTTGTACCACAGGGAGATAAGTACGTATCCGACCAGTCACATCGCTCTCAAGATTCTTATGTCACTGATCTGACACAACTTTGTTCTTTTACTCTTGACAGGAGTGGACGCAGGTTGCCTCCCATTAATAAGTCCTATATCCATCTCAAGTAAGATTTTCACATGCATCTATTCTTTTAGCATAGACTTCAGTATAGAGTAGATTGAATTTTTAATTAGATACATGTATGCAAAAGGGGCCAAGCCATTAATTGCATTTCACAAGATAGCATCTAACAACAACAACAACAACTACCCAGTATAGTCCCACAAGGTGGGGTCTGGGGAAACAAGATAGCATCTAACACTAGCATTTAATTTCCGTCCTCAATATTGATCTGTCCCCTATATTTTTAAATCTCATTTCTATCACCATGTAAAATGAAATAACTGATTTTGCACATATGCAGAGACAGTAGAATCACCGTATCTGCAATCCAGAAGTACCTCGCACAGAAGCTAAGTATAAATGATCATACCGAGGTAATGATTTTATACACAGTGCTAAACTAATTTCAAATATTGCCTTTTTATGTATCAAGAAAATATTGCCTTTATTCATGTAGAAAACAAACAAAAGGGGAAAGAAGACTTTTGAAAAGAAGTGCAAACCTTTTTGAAATTCTTAAACGGGAATCACTCAGTTCAGTATACAAAAGTGCACAAGCAAAACAACTCGTGAACTATAAATTTAGCCAGAAACTTCTGCCTCAGGCCCCCCCATAATAACATAAAAACTTATGAAAAGCTTTCTTTTCAAGAGTCTCTATCTGTTAAATGAATTAGCTTACAGAGAAAGTGTCAGTGTTGGGAAACAATTGAGTGAGCTAAAATACGAAATAAGATCTGAATATAGACATCTGAGCATTCACTCCAACGAGCTATCTCTTCAGTTTCCTGGGTAACTAGAAAACTAACGACAATAATCTATGTGTATTGTCAAAATTTTGCATTTATTTGAGCTAGTTAGTTATATAAAATTCATTTATTAACTCCCGCTGTTACATCAAGAACTAGGAAACTGTAACTTTTTGCCCTCAATTTGGATTATATACTAGTAATGTTTACATAACATAGACGTAGAAACTACGAATGAGAGGGGGAGCAGAACATTTGAATGACTCGAATTAAAAGGACAAAATAAACACATATAGAACAGTGAAACAGATTGCTACACATACAAGAAGAAATGTAGAAAGAGTTGCCAAAGTACTGCTTTGCCACTGAATGTTTTCTAATATTTTGTGCAGGTGGATGTTGTATGCTGCAGGCAAAAACTGGATGAAAGTATGACCCTCAAGGACATTCAGCTTATATGGATATCAGACCTTCAGAATTCAGGAAGGAGAAAGGATAAGTGGGGCAAAAAGGAGCTTGTGATTGAGCTAGGGTACATCAGAAGCGAGAAGTCTGGAACTCCCCAAAAGAAATAAGAAGTGTGGCTATCATGGTTTAAATGCAATGAACTTCCTATCCCGCAAGAAACTTAAAGACTATCAGTAGACAATTTCTGTACTTTCATAATAATAGCCTCAGAGCTATTAGTACCTTTCTTTTTTTGTTGCAACAACTACCAGCCTCAAACTCTTGACCTAGTGGCATGGAGAGGACTCTCTCAACCACTATGAACAAGAATGGCCGGTATTTAGCACCTTTCTCTGTTTTATTATCGGCAAACAATCTCTGCTTTGGACCTGTGTTCTCTAGTTTTCTCTATCAAAAATTATGCTATGGACTGCTATTTACCTCTATCATCTAGGTTGCACCGGGCTGCTTGATCTTTTGCATATTCCACCACTATGCAATATACAATGAGAAAGTTTTTCAGAAAGCGTTTTACAATAAACAGGTTTTTCAGGAAGTCTGGATTGACTTTCACTAATTTATACTCCTCTACAGACAGATGGATGAAAAGCTATTTGGAACCTTTTTTGCCTATCAGCTTTTATTATAGAGTTGATACCCCTTCACTTCTGTCCTTTAGCCCATCCATTAGTGCTTGACATACAATTTGTGACTTAAGGAGTCAATTCGAGCTCAAACCAAATATTAATTATTCATATATTGTTGTTCTTCTAGTAGTTCAAACCCTAGTTCAGTCATATTCAAATGAAATGTTCCCTATGCCCCCAATAAAGAATGATGTACTTCCCTTTTTGCTTCGTCATAAAAAACCTTGACCACCTTCCTTGATATACAAATATTTCTCCCTCCAAAAATGCCAACACCTATAAAACTAAAATACTCCTTATCCATAAAAGATAGTTTTGGATTCTCCCAGAATGTCCACATTACTACTTGAAACTATTTTCCCCTGGCTTTTTATTAGCTTTGATACTACACTAGTTCAAAAGCTACAGTTATGGAATATCGAACTGACAAAAAAAAGTAACTTAGCCAACTCTGCTTCTAAACTTCATTGATCAATCAAGTCATGATAAAATTACAGAAAGATTACTGTACATTATTCCAGACTTGATATGACGTCTTCTCTATGGACTATTTTTCATGACATAAATGACTACGAAATTTGCTCACATTCCAAACTAGTACTTTACACTTCTTTGTCAAACATGATATGATACTTCATCCTAATATTCTAACTCATAATCTCCAAGCAAGTCAAATTGAGTTATTATGTAGTGGGTGGAGGCTGGAGGGACAAAGTCAGAAGCCCTTGGCTTCTCTTTCCAGTTATCTTCATTGATAAGGATTCTAAAATAAGTTTGCAGTTAGGCATCGAACTTTCCTCCTATAAGAAATCATTAGCTAGTGCATGTACCTCTTCATACTTTGCTTAACTATAGTGCCAACTACCATACATATGATGTAAGAAACCATCACAAAATCAATTCATTTCGTTGCATCATAATTATATTGCTACCAGTAGACCAAGAAAAAGAATTAGAAGAAAGCAATAATCTCCAACTGTCCAACAGATGCATAACCTTTAAATTAGCCCTCAGGACTTTGGTTAAGTGGTAAGAGCACGTGTAATGTGTGACCATGCATGTTAGGCGCACTCGTGTTCAAAACCCTATTGTGGCTAAGCCCTAGTATTTAAGAGAAAAAGGGTATAGGGGCACGCCCATCGTCCACTAACTTCCAAACCGTGCTCCAACTAGCTCTCTGCAATTTCTCGGTTATCAAAGAAAAAGTTTTGATCTTTAAATACAGAATGGCTGCAGCATCACCAAGCAGCCACTTGATTGATCTTTAAATACAGAATGGCTGCAGCATCACCAAGCAGCCACTTGACCTTCATGGTGTTGTCAGCCAGTTTGGCCAATTCATATCTTCTCACCAGAAGAAGAACAGTGTACTGTTAGCATGTAATTAGCATACTGCTTTTAACAGAAAATTATCTCCCCAAAGGTATAAATTCCTAAAACAGGAAAAAAAGCCGGGGACTGAAGCCATACACATTAAATGACTTCAATTACCATCCATCCACCCCATTTTTCCTTTGGCTTGCACTAAATATTCCTACTCTATCTAGCATCAGTTTGTTAAACTTCTGAGCGGAACAACTCTAAAACTAATACATATCAACAATTTAATTTACAAGACCAAAGAGTAAAAGTTTACTCTAAATCATCAGCAACTATGAACTCCTTGGGTTTCGAGTCCCCACCTTGGCCTCCCGAATAATTACCACACCCCTCCTGGTCCTGAGCCTGGCCTTTCTTTTATTATAAATTTTTTTCCTGTAGGTAGCCAAAGCATATATCACACGACCTGGTGACATACCATCCATGCCCCTTCTCTTCCTCCACCATAAAGCATCCTGATTCGTTTATTTCTTCCATTCCATGTGGACTTCTCCCGTTGTGATGTCTCCGGGGAACTCCCTCACTGGACTCATCCCTCTATAAACAGAATTCTCGGTAGCCGCTTCATGCCCTACTAGAGAGCGCCAAACAAAGGCAGATCTAAAGTGTAACCTAAGGGTTCACGGAACAACAACAACAACCCAGTATAATCCCACTTAGTGGGGTCTGGGGAGGGTAGTGTGTACGCAGACCTTACCCCTACCCTGGGGTAGAGAGGCTGTTTCCAAATAGACCCCCGGCATCCTTCCCTCCAAGAACTTCCCGCCTTGCTCTTGGGGAGACTCGAACTCACAACCTCTCGGTTGGAAGTGGGGGTTGCTTACCATCAGAGCAACCCCTCTTGTCTTACTAAGGGTTCACGGAATCAATAACTTTTGCCCAAATCCTGTATATACAATAAGAAATCCATTAAATATCTATAACTATTTGACTTTTAACCTAGTTGTTATTGTATATTAACTTGAGGTCGTTGTACAAACCCATAAATTTCAAATCATAGATCGGCCTCAAGCTTCTTATCCTTATTCTCCAGATCAAAGAGGGAGGTCATTCCCCCATTAATTTCTGGGCCTAATACTACTACTACTACTACTACTACATATCTATCTACCACCCTCAAAGTACTCCCAATAGGGATGAGATGTGTCTTTCAAATTCGTTTGTTTTTAGTTGGTTCAGCGGGTTTGAGCAGAAATGATATTTGAAATAATACAACCAAACATAATAAGAACGTTAGTAGTACTAATTACTAAACATTATGCTTAGAATATTGTGATCAAACCACACAACCAATAACCTAAAATATGTTACAGTATAATATTGTTTATAGTCAAATTAAAACACCGAATTCAGCTTCCAAGCACAGAAAACAAACGAAGTACTATAAACAATAACAAGCACAGAAACAGTAAAAGTACATGAAAAATAAAATATAATAATATATTGTAAGAGAAAGAGAAGAAATATTGGGTACCCGCGAAAATTACAGAGTAGAGATGCGTCAAGCTGATGGGCCCTTTAAGTTTTGGGGGGTTTGAACGGTTTTGTTGTTGGCGAAGAGATTATCTACTGGAGATTTGCAACCGTTTACCTCTCTATTTCTGGGTCTGTTACTCTCTAGCTTTTTTTAATTACATTAAAAACCCCTATATTCTTCGGATATTTCAGCTAGCCATCATAACTAAACCTATTTCTATTTGAAGATAATATTTTTGGAATTAAAAAGCCACTTGTCTTATTTAAATTAATTACGAACAGACACGTATGAATTAGGGAATTCTCTCGCCTAGCTAAAACCAAAAAAATGTTTGGCAAAAGGTAAAATATTATAAAATGAGTAGCACCAAGGAGGTACTTAACTTTACAAACAGTACCCCGTTAATCCAAAAGAACCAGGATATCAACAAAATCAGCTGCTACACCTTTTACACCAACTATACAAGAATACCACCCTCAATTTTTCTACTAAGCAACCCACATTCCCAATCTCCTAATCAAGGAAATTTCTTCCGGAAAGAAGATTCCATCCACCTTCGGAAGAGCAGCTTGTAACAAGTTTTGTTAATGACGAGTTAATATAAATCTGGAAAAACGTTCCCCAAGGCAGTATTTATCCAGCCAAAGTCCTGATATTTCTTCTATTTCCGACTTTTAAGCATGTCTGTGAATTAAATTCATCCCAGCAACTTTGAATTTACTTCCATATAGTAACTCCATAAGGAGCCTTCACCGGCTTTGTGTACTAGGGAGATTCCATTTCATATATTTTACATTCATAACTTTCTTCCACAGTCTCCATCATTAAACCTCAGGCGCCATTTCTATAATAGAATTTTGTTGCGTATTTTCAAATTTTTCTTACTCCCCTACCACCTTCTGTTTTGTCTTTCATGACTGCCGACCATCTCTCTAAATGATGCTTTCTGTTGTCACCCCGTCTTCCCACAAGGAGTCTGATCTGAATCTATTTACAGGCATTACAAATACTAGAAGAAAATCTTTCAGCAGAATGATACATCCTTTCCAACTCGTGTAACATGCTACCATATTTTTAAAGGCAAATAACCGTATTGAATGACCTAATCCCTTGTTCCGACAGACTATCCAATGCACTCCTTGACAAGCACATATAGCTCAGAATTATTTGATAAATGTGACTGCAGTTGAAACTCTAGAATCATACACAATTCAAAGGCTAATCATTTAAGGAAAACAGGTTTGAAACCCAGTTTGTACTTAGCTGCATCTTATCTTATCTTTTTAAAAGAGAAACTATATATATTATGATCTATATATTATGAAGTTCTTCTAACAAAATATTTAATACTTAATCATCTTTCATATTTTTTATTTGTGATACATCTTCAATCAGGAACTAAAGCAAGTGCACTAATTTTCTAACAAGAAGTAATTCATGATTGAATTATTGTACTGACTGTTAAAGCACCACCTTGACATTTTGTCTTCAAATTGTGAAAAAGATAGAACACTTTTACGATAAAAGTTGTTTATTTAGATTTGACAAAGTGAAAGTTCCAAAGGAAAAAAGAATTGAATGCATCCAAGAAAATGCCAAAGGTAAGTAACTGAAAATCCATATAATCATGGTAATCTCAGATAGAGTCAGATTACACTTGTTTTTTCTCATATAGAATCAGATTACACTTGTTCTTTGTCATGCAGAATCAGTTTACACTTGTTCTCACCTCGGGTAACTTCTTTTCTCAATTTTCTCTCTAGTGCTGCTACAAATATCAGCAATCCTTTCTTGAAGGAAGGAGCTTTTCTTAGACTAAAACTCTCTTCACTTGGTAAGAATTGTTCTTTCTCCTCTCTCTCTCTCTTAACTCTCTTCACTTGGTAAGAATTGTTCTCTCTCTATCTCTATCTCTATCTCTATCTCTATCTCTCTATCTCTCTATCTCTATCTCTATCTCTATCTCTATCTCTATCTCTATCTCTGTGCGTGTATGTTTGCATGATATTCAGTTATATAGACATTTCCCTTTCAGATTTGCTACTAACCACTGATCTCTCCTCTGTTGCTCAAGTGGCAGATTAAACTCAGGTTAAACTCTTTTAGAGGTCTGATCTCTTCTCAATCGGTCAATCTTCTTCTTTTTTTTTTTTTTAAATGATGGTGGTGTCCGGGCCAGCTTGTGTGCACCTCGATTATTCCACCTGATACGTGGTATCTCTCACCAGTACAGGTACCGAGTACTTCTGTCCATCAAGATTTAGGCAGATGTGAAGAAGTCACCTACTATTTTTTGTGTCACTTGGGATTTGAACCTTGGTCTTCAAGGTTCACACCCACTTAATTGACCAGTTGACCACACCCTTGGGCGTGAATCAGTCATTCATTTAGCACATTCCTTCTTGCTAGCAGTATTGTTTATATCCTTGTTCAATGAAGCCTGTTGAGTAGACTTTAAAAGCTCTTCGGTTCCAAGAGATAAATTTCGTGACAGAGAAGACTTGTTTTCTAATTTTTCGTCAACTAAGTTAAATTAATTACCCTAATTAGCCAGAAGTACGAAACAAGAGGGCAATAACCCCTATGTAATTAATGGGTAAATGTCAAAGATGCCCGCATAAAATGTGGGAATATACAATTACATGGCAAGTGATAGATATAAATGTAATTCACAGATTTGCCAGAGAAGATAACATTAACATTCAGAAAACCTGCTCAAAATTTTATTTTCTCAAAGAAGGTAAAAATGCTTTTAAAGTAATTACATTAAATTAGTAGAATATAACTCATATTTACTACCTTCATTCATATTCATTACTCACACTAAGTTTACAAACATTTACCAAAAGAATCTAAAAGAAATAGTGCGTCCCCTTATTACAAGATGTGCTTAGAACTAAATCAAATTAAAGAGTAGAATCCAAAAGCTTGGTCCATACTAGATCCGACATACAAAATAGGAATACATTATTCATAACTCGATGCAGCTTAGTACTAAATCCAATTTGAGGTGTGAAAGATCTATAAGCTTGTCCAACTGAATAGATGTTATACCACTTGCTCACCTCATTCCAGATTATACTTGGTGCTTGTACAACCTGAATCCTTTAATCCACCAACATGAAATGGCAAACTTATAAATACCCTAGGAGTAGACCTATCCAGAGGGCCATATGAGAGCCACCAGATACCATGATATTCAAATGATAAATTTTTCTTCTTTCTCAATTGGGACTTAAACAATGATTTTAAAGGGGGTTATGAGATGGTACAGCTGATGCCGAAACAATTTTATCGTATAATCTTTTTCAAAAATAAATCCTTCCGTCCATCTAGAATTGTTTCAACTACAGTTATGTTTTAGTCCTCTCACAAAAATTCAAAATAGTGTTCCTAACAATTGCCTAGTCATACTCCACTTCTCATATTTAGGTACACAAGTATGAATCAAAGGCAAGGAACCACACATTTTTCCATATTGAGATAATCATTGTTCTGATATCTGAGAAAATAAGTATCCTTGTCAACTGATAATCTATATGTTCATCGCATTAATCCATACAGTCAATGTATCATAACACATAACGAAGGCCACAGAATTTTCAGATTTTTGTGTCTTTTGTGTTGAATAGTTCTACGTATCAGTGGTTTCTCTTGCAGCTCTTCGTGTTATTAAGACTAACTTGTCTAATCTAGTCTATAAGTAATCTATATCATAATTTCAGAAGTTGGAAATAACCTCATAGTGCAGGCAAACAGAGGACACAAAAGTTCTCTAATGGATACGGCAAAGGGTGACAAAAGATCTGAAGTGAAAGACTCTGGGAGATCAGTCAAAGCAGATAGATCAATGGGTTGCAAGCTCAAGGAGATTTATGAAGCTTTATGTTGTATGCTATGCAGTAAACTGTTTGAAGAAGCCACCACTATAAACCTTTGCCTTCACACATGTAAGCTTCAATGAGTTGTTTCTCTGTGTTTTTTGCATTTGCAATGCATGCACACATAAATAGACATTTACGTATGTTGTGTGACTGGGTCTATACTCTTCTCACTTGGATATTATTACCATAATAAAACAACAGCACAATTAATAGAAATACCTTTTTTGTAAGGGAAGGGTTTACTAAAATGGTACCGAGATGGTACATAAAAAGTACAAGAAATAGCTGCGGCTCTTCCACCAATCCTATTACACAATTAATAGAATTATCAATACGAAAAGCTCAGCTACTTCTTTTTAACCAGACGGAACTTCAGATACTTAACATGTCCATGGGCATGTTTAGCACCACAAACCAACTAGCAAAGTACACTTCAAGGTATATGGGTGTCAAAAATATATTATAGGCTATCAAACTTGAATTATAAACTTATAATTGTCTTAACAGAAGTATAAGACTTTCGGGCCAAGAGCTCTTTAAACTAAAAGAAGTGGCAGTATTATTCTTATGATTTGGACACTAAGACTCGGAGGGTGTAAGTTGATCCTTTTCCAGAATGCTTCCCTCTTCTAAGAAAATATCTAGTTATCAAATCAGAAGTGCATCTCTTCAGCTATCAATGTTTGTATTTTCATTTGTTGAGGTGGACATTATCTTTCTTTTGTTGTTATATGTTTGTTTATTGATATTGGTAATTAGCTGGTTTACTTTATGAAAGAAAACAGTTAGCTTGTTTACACAATTTTATGATTCTCATCAATATTAGCCTCATGATTGATTCTTGTCCATCTAGAAATCAAGAAAGAACATGAAATTGTTAATTTATTTAGCTCAGACTTACAACAATTCCTCCTTGCTTGCAGTTTGCAAAAGGTGCATCTATCAAGCAGTTCAAGAAACTAAGTGCTGCCCACAATGCAAGGAAGACCTAGGTTCTTCACCTGAAGAGCATCTCAAGTAATTACTGGCCTCATTTCTCTTGCATTTAAAGCTCAATGTTTTGTCAAGTAAATATGTGGTTAGAAGCTGCAGAAAGAAATAAGAAATAACGTGATTGTTGATGTGTGACCTAAGTCTTTTGACACGCTTCAGACAAATGGTTGATTATGGTCTGAGAAATAAAATAGGAACACTCAGCAGCCATCAGAAGTTCATTTCATAAGCACAAAGTTCTTTAACAACCATTTTTGTTTATGAGTATGATCACTTGACAATTAAACGAGAATTTCATAGGGCTACAACAGTTCAAAGATCCTTTTTTATTTTAAGCAATTCCGAATTTCACTTCAAATTGGCTGTATTCATTAGGATATGAAGGAGTGTAGGGACACAACGCTTCTCTAATCTTATCACAGCTTTAATGCTCGCACAGTCAGATTTATTGCTTCTTAAAGCATAAACTGCCTCTACGCACAAGACTATTTCTTTGGACTATCATATCCATTTTCAATAAAACTTTGGGATATATGAGATATTATTCTGTATACTGTGACCTCTACTTCAGATCCTTCGGTAATGGTACGCAAACTTATAATTAAGTAGCTGCACAGAACTTAAGGACCCGATGTTTCTTTCTGACACATCACCAGAAGTTTGGCAATTGGATATATCATTTGTGTCGATAAGAACTTATCATGTCAGATAGAACTCACAATCTTTTTGAGTGTTATTAAAAGCTATCGCCTCATTGCTAGAGCGATGAAGCAATAAAAAGCACCTTTCCATGGAAACAGGGGAAAAATGGCTTATTCCGCATCAACCTAAGCCCGCTTAGTGTTATGGCTTCATGAGAGAAGCCATGTGCTTCAGTAAAGTGTGTTTTTAAAACAATGACGCGTAAAGTGATCCAAATGGGAAGCAGTAGGTGCTTTTAATCTCAACTTTGAGCAGTTGGATTAATGCCCACAAATAGTATATTGAATGCTGAAATTAGTTATATTTATGTAACTTAATTATTTATTATAGTAGTAAATTAATATATGTTGGTACTTTTAAATTTTACGTAAATTGTGGGTTTCACTTCAAAGTAGCGTGCGCTTCACTTGTCGCTTTTTGCTTCAAGTCCCATGAATCTTGTGGATTTTTAGCCCTTTTCGCTTTTAAAGACACTGAGTTGCAGCATGTAAGACGGATCAAAATGTCTGGACTCCAATAAGTTAATGCTCTATTGATGGAAGGCATACCAGGGTGGAAACTCCAACCCTACTTTTCTTTTACTAACCTTATCTCTTCTTTTTGCCAATGGACTGCATATTTTCAACAGAGATGATGAGAAAATACGGTCCATAGCACAGAAAATCCAGTTTCTCCTTACTGGAGAAGGACAACTGGGATCTGAAGCTAATGATGTAACGCAAGGAGCTGAAACTAATAATCAGCTCGAGGATCATGAAATTTCTGAGGAGAAGTTTCTTCACAAACCTGCAGATGCAGAGAAAGAAAATACCTTAGATCACACGTCCTCACAAGAAAGCTCAGCTTTCTCTACAACTGCATCTGCAGTTAAGGTAGTTATTGGCTCTTTTCCTTCTCTCCAATCAAAAGTTCACTGTATTTGGCATATATATTTTGGAAAGGAATTTGGCCTTAAGTTCGTAGTGTTGGTTAGATGTATTTCACATAAACTCAATATAAAAGTCTGTTTCTTTAAAGATGCCTCAGGTTGCTTGCGGTGTATCTCAAACCAATGCTGAAGTAGGTAAGTCCAAGACGGAGGAGATCAGAGGGCAAAAGAAGAAAAAGAGGAACAAGAACAGAAGAGCACGCCAGCTTACACCAGGTGAGACTAGTAAGACTGAGGAGAAAAAGTCAGACATTGGGCCAGATGACATTCATAAGGACGAGCATGCCAAAGACAGAGAGTCTTCAACACCTAAAAAGCAAGTTTTGGATGAAAAAGAAAAGGAAGTCTGCTCTTTCTGGTTTTCTCTTGTACCACAGGGAGATAAGTACGTATCCGACCAGTCACATCGCTCTCAAGATTCTTATTTCACTGATCTGACACAACTTTGTTCTTTTACTCTTGACAGGAGTGGACGCAGGTTGCCTCCCATTAATAAGTCCTATATCCATCTCAAGTAAGATTTTTACATGCATCTATTCTTTTAGCATAGACTTAAGTATAGAGTAGATTGAATTTTTAATTAGATACATGCATGCAAAAGGGGCCAAGCCATTAATTGTATTTCACGACATAGCATCTAACACTAGCATTTAATTTCCGTCCTCAATATTGATCTGTCCCCTATATTTTTAAATCTCATTTCTATC
The DNA here is from genome assembly GCA_032618575.1 of Nicotiana noctiflora. Classification (NCBI taxonomy): domain Eukaryota; kingdom Viridiplantae; phylum Streptophyta; class Magnoliopsida; order Solanales; family Solanaceae; genus Nicotiana; species Nicotiana noctiflora. Next base: position 4,010 of record JASVEL010011357.1, on the reverse strand, counting down.
ACCATGTAAAATGAAATAACTGATTTTGCACATATGCAGAGATAGTAGAATCACCGTATCTGCAATCCAGAAGTACCTCGCACAGAAGCTAAGTATAAATGATCATACCGAGGTAATTATTTTATACACAGTGCTAAACTAATTTCAAATATTGCCTTTTTATGTATCAAGAAAATATTGCCTTTATTCATGTAGAAAACAACCAAAAGGGGAAAGAAAACTTTTGAAAAGAAGTGCAACCCTTTTTGAAATTCAGAAAACTTTTGAAAAGAAGTGCAAACCTTTTTGAAATTCTTAAACGGGAATCACTCAGTTTAGTATACAAAAGTGCACAAGCAAAACAACTCGTGAACTATAAATTCAGCCAGAAACTTCTGCCTCAGCCCCACCCCCCCACCCCATAATAACATAAAAACTTATGAAAAGCTTTCTTTTCAAGAGTCTCTATCTGTTAAATGAATTAGCTTACAGAGAAAGTGTCAGTCTTGGGAAACAATTGAGTGAGCTAAAATACGAAATAAGATCTGAATATAGACATCTGAGCATTCACTCCAACGAGCTGTCTCTTCAGTTACCTGGGTAACGAGAAAACTAACGACAATAATCTATGGCTTAATGTATTGTCAAAATTTTGCATTTATTTGAGCTAGTTAATTATATAAAATTCAATTATTAACTACCGCTGTTACATCAAGAACTCGGAAACTGTAACTTTTTTATCTCAATTTGGATTATATACTAGTAATGTTTACATAACATAGACATAGAAACTACGAATGAGAGGGGGAGCAGAACATTTGAATGACTCGAATTAAAAGGACAAAATAAACACGTATAGAACAGTGAAACAGATCGCTACACATACAAGAAGAAATGTAGAAAGAGTTGCCAAAGTACTGCTTTGCCACTGAATATTTTCTAATATTTTGTGCAGGTTGATGTTGTATGCTGCAGGCAAAAACTGGACGAAAGTATGACCCTCAAGGACATTCAGTTTATATGGATGTCAGACCTTCAGAATTCAGGAAGGAGAAAGGATAAGTGGGGCAAAAAGGAGCTTGTGATTGAGCTAGGGTACATCAGAAGCGAGAAGTCTGGAACTCCCCAAAAGAAATAAGAAGTGTGGCTATCATGGTTTAAATGCAATGAACTTCCTATCCCGCAAGAAACTTAAAGACTATCAGTAGACAATTTCTGTACTTTCATAATAATAGCCTCAGAGCTATTAGTACCTTTCTTTTTTTGTTGCAACAACTACCAGCCTCGAACTCTTGACCTAGTGGCATGGAAAGGACTCTCTCAACCACTATGAACAAGAATGGCTGGTATTTAGCACCTTTCTCTGTTTTATTATCGGCAAACAATCTATGCTTTGGAACTGTGTTCTCTAGTTTTCTCTATCAAAAATTATGCTATGGACTGCTATTTACCTCTATCATCTAGGTTGCACTGGGCTGCTTGATCTTTGCATATTCCACCACTATGCAATATACAATGAGAAAGTTTTTAGCGTTCTACAATAAGCAGGTTTTTCAGGAAGTCTGGATTGACTTTCACTAATTTATACTCCTCTACAGACAGATGGATGAAAAGCTATTTGGAACCTTTTTTGCCCATCAGCTTTTATTATAGAGTTGATACCCCTTCACTTCTGTCCTTCTTTAGCCCATCCATTAGTGCTTGACATACAATTTGTGACTTAAGGAGTCAATTCGAGCTCAAACCAAATATTAATTATTCATATATCATTGTTCTTCTAGTAGTTCAAACCCTAGTTCAGTCATATTCAAATGAAGCGTTCCCTATGCCCCCAATAAAAAATGATGAACTTCCTTTTTGCTTCGTCATAAAAAACCTTGACCACCTTCCTTGATATACAAATATTTCTCCCTCCAAAAAATGCAAACAACTATAAAACTAAATTACTCCTTATCCATAAAAGATAGTTTTGGATTCTCCCAGAATGTCCACATTACTACTTGAAACCATTTTCCCCTGCCTTTTTATTAGCTTTGATACTATACTAATTCAAAAGCTACAACTATGGAATATCGAACTGACAAAAAAAGTAACTTAGCCAACTCTGCTTCTAAACTTCATTGATCAATCAAGTCATGATAAAATTACAGAAAGATTACTGTATACATTGTTCCAGACTTGATATGACGTCTTCTCTATGGACTATTTTTCATGACATAAATGACTACGAAATTTGCTCACGTTCCAAACTAGTACTTCACACTTCTTTGTCAAACATGATGTGATACTTCATCCTAACATTCTAACTCATAATCTCCAAGCAAGTCAAATTGAGTCATTATGTAGTGGGTGGAGGCTGGAGGGACAAAGTCAGAAGCCCTTGGCTTCTCTTTCCAGTTATCTTCATTGATAAGGATTCTAAAATAAGTTTGCAGTTACGCATCGAACTTTCCTCCTATAAGAAATCATTAGCTAGTGCATGTACCTCTTCATACTTTGCTTAACTATAGTGCCAACTACCATACATGTGATGTACGAAACCATCACAAAATCAATTCATTTCGTTGCATCATAATTATATTGCTACCAGTAGACCAAGAAAAAGAATTAGAAGAAAGCAATAATCTCCAACAGATGCATAACCTTTAAATTAGCCCTCGGGTTTTTGGTTCGGTGGTAAGAGCACGTGTAATGTGTGACCATGTGTGTTAGGCGCACTCGTGTTCAAACCCTACTGTGGCTAAGCCCTAGTATTTAAGAGAAAAAGGGTATAGGGGCACGCCCATTATCCACTAACTTCCAAACCGTGCTCCAACTAGTTCTCTGCAATTTCTCGGTTATCAAAGAAAAAGTTTTGATCTATAAATACAGAATGGCTGCAGCATCACCAAGCAGCCACTTGACCTTCATGTTGTTGTCAGCCAGTTTGGCCAATTCGTATCTTCTCACCAGAAGAAGAACAGTGTACTGTTAGCATGTAATTAGCATACTGCTTTTAACAAAAAATTATCTCCCCAAAGGTATAAATTCCTAAAACAGGAAAAAAGCCGGGGACTGAAGCCATACACATTAAATGACTTCAATTACTATCCATCCACCCCATTTTTCCTTTGGCTTGCACTAAATATTCCTACTCTATCTAGCATCAGTTTGTTAAACTTCTGACCGGAACAACTCTAAAACTAATACATATCAACAATTTAAGTTACAAGATATAAACTAGCAACTATGAATAGTTGATCTCCAAAGAGTAAAAGTTTACTCTAAATCATCAGCACCTATGAACTCCTTGGGTTTCAAGTCCCCACCTTGGCCTCCCGAATAATTACCACACCCCTCCTGGTCCTGAGCCTGGCCTTTCTTTTATTTTAAATTTTTTTCCTATAGGTAGCCAAAGCATATATCACACGACCTGGTGACATACCATCCATGCCCCTTCTCTTCCTCCACCATAAAGCATCCTGACTCGTTTATTTGTCTTCCATTCCATGTGGACTTCTCCCGTTGTGATGTCTCCGAGGAACTCCCTCACTGGACTCATCCCTCTATAAACAGAATTCTCGGTAGCCGCTTCGTGCCCTACTAGAGAGCGCCAAAAGGCAGATCTAAAGTGTAACCTAAGGGTTCACAGAATCAATAACTTTTGCCCAAACCCTGTATATACAATAAGAAATCCATTAAATATCTATAACTATTTGACATTGAACCTAGTTGTTATTGTATATTAACTTGAGGTCGTTGTACAAACCCATAAATTTCAAATCATGGATCGGCCTCAAGCTCCTAATCCTTATTCTCCAGATCAAAGAGGGAGGTCATTCCCCCATTAGTTTCTGGGCCTAATACTACTACTACATATCTATCTACCACAGCCTCAAAGTACTCCCAAAAGGAATAAGATGTTTCTTTCAAATTCGTTTGTTTTTAGTTGGGTCAGCGGGTTTGAACAGAAATGGTATTTGAAATAATACAACCAAACATAGTAAGAACGTTAGTAGTACTAATTACTAAACATTATGCTTAGAACATTG